>JAJHUR010093338.1:0-10557 GCA_027495735.1 Lutjanus campechanus
AAATAAAACATTTTTTTTTTTTTTTTTTAGATTTTTAAAAAAAAAATTTTTTTTTTTTTTTTTTTTTTTTTTTTTTTTTTTTTTTTTTTTGTGAGTGCTTTTGCGGATTTCTCAGATTGTGTGACTGAAACAGTGCGTTTAAACGCTTATAATATATGTGGAATGACTGTTGCGCCCCTCAGCGTCCAGCCAGCTGCCCGCAGGTAATTCACAGGTGAGTCTCCTGACGTCATACAGGAAGTGGACAGAGGGCGATTGGAGTGTCTGCTGCTGTGTTGTTGGACAGGTGCTCGAAAACTTCGGACATTGATTTACTCTAAGTGAAACGGGTGACCGCGTGGAGATGTGCACTTTTGGTGAGTGATTTTCTGATTATGTCTTATTGTATAATGCCTCGTATGCGGTAAGTAATGTTGTAGGTTATCTGTCCGCCGCTGATTTTCTCTCCACGGCTTTAACTGACCTCACAGGCCTGCAGGTAGGAAGATACGGTTTCACTTTTAAACCGTTGCATATGTTACATGAATTAGTGCGTGTATGTCACATTAATTACACTTTTTATTTGTCTTAAGAGGTAATGAGCTGTCGGTATTAAAGAGCTTGGCAAGAGATCAATAATTTGAAGGTTTTAAGAGTATGTTTTATGTCCTCACTTCTTCCTCACATCTCTGACTCAGTACACGAGTCTGCCAATGAATGTGAATGCAGGCTTTCTATGCAAATACAATTGTCCATTCCCTCGTAGTAAACTGTAAAATAAATGTTCCAGTGTTTTAGAAAAACAGCCTGCTGTTGATAGTTATGTTAACAGGAATGCATATGTAAGACTGTAAAGAAAATGATAATTAATTAATTTTTTGATTAATTATTCATTTAATGCAAGTGTAAATGTTTATGGGTGTATAGCCCAAGACTTGAATTCCTTGTCATCCACCAATTATGAAATAATCCCGTTTTTATCTCACTTTCTATTTCTGTATATTTTTCTGCTACAAATTCATAAATGGAGTGAAGTCAGGGCCCAAGTTGGCATTTTTAGATCACTTCTTTTGTCCAACCGACAGTCCAAAACCCAGAGAGTCTTCTGAAGCTATTAATTAATTATCAAAATAGTGGGCAACTAATTTTCTCTCAATAGACTACTCATTGCAGGTCCAATATTTGCCACATGAAATAAATGTCTTGACACTGGTATAATACATACATATGAGAATGTAATATATGTATGCATATTGTATATGTATACATAATAGGAAATCAGGTCCTATATAACAAAGGCAGAGAGAAGTCATTCATCTGATGAGAATTTGCTCTCTAAGGTTACATTGTCAACAGACACATACACAAAATAAAACTAAACCGATAAATCAACCAGTTTGACATTAGAAATGCTAAATTGGGTTTGATGTCATTTAGAAACAGTGTTGCTATTACCCACGAAAGAACAGATATATCACTATTGGCCTGTTTAAGCTTTCAAATATTGATATTTGTTTAAGATCTGTTAAATTAGTCATGCTATAAAACAAAATAAGTAAATATGTATTGTAGTGTGAACAAAAACTTGTTTTTACTCTGAGTACAAAAAGTTTGTGAGGAAACAATATATTGAAACAGTAATTTTGATTATAAATTAAATTTTGATATAAGTTGTATTTTGATGTGGGTTAAAGTTTTATTTCTCAAATTGTGGTGGTGTGTCTTTGAATGTCAGGATTGTGTTTATTTTTTGTGTTAAATATCTTGTGCTTCTCTGTATTTTCTAACATCTTGAGCCTATGTTGGAAATAAGTATTTTCACATTAGCATGTTATCCTGTGGACTGTTTGTTTCTGTGTCTGACAACAATAAATTAATTAAATTAGTTAATCTTTTCTTGTATGTCTGGCATCTAGATAAAGACAAAGGGCCACGGAGGCTGATGAAAAAGGGATTAACTCTCATTCTGGTCGGCCATATCAACTTCATCCTTGGAGCTATTGTTCATGGCAATGTCCTCCGCCACATTTCCAAACCCAGCCAGCACATCACCACTGAATACACTGTAGCCAACATTATCTCCGTCACCTCTGGCCTTCTGGTGAGTCAATCTTTAAGACATCCATACTTTATTTCAATGTCAGATCTGCATTAAGATGCTTAAGGTTTGTAGAAATTTCAAAAGTTCACCACTGTGACTTTCTGTGTTCTGTGCATCACAACAACTCATATATCACCTACAGTAAACATCAAAAGTGATTTGCACTGTTAATAGCTCTGCATAGTGTTGTGTACGTTTCCCAGCAATCAAGACTGAACTTGCCTATTATAAGGGAGCTGGTTTTTCAAACTCTTTCACCAGTTGCTCTGGGGCAGACTTCATTACACTGAGGTGTCAGATAAACTGCCAGCTGTTGATGAGATGGTGTTGATGTCACATTTCTTTGATATGTACTCCAAACCAGGTACTCTACAAAGGTTATTACAGGGTTTACAGGTAATATTGACAGAACAAAAGGACAAGTTACAAAATATGTTCCAGACACTGCTTTCCATTGGTGATCTCTCTTACTTACTGTCTTTTGTTAGTCTTTCTTTGAGTCTGAAGTCTTCTTAGCCTGGCAACCTCACATCCTTTGGGCCAGGATTACTAATTGTGGCACATAATTAATAAACCAATGCCAAAACAACACTAAGCTGAAACAATCATCTTGTCATTTGAAACTCGCAGAGCATTGCCACTGGGATTATTGCCATCTTGGTGTCGAGGAACCTTCGTTTGATAAAACTGGTAAGAATTTAATTTGTTTCCAACTGCTGATATGATCTCTTTAGTTATTCATTCTGTGTCTGCACAATAGCTGCCTCTTCCTCTTTTTTTATATGATTGTTTGTATCTGTTTTTCAGCATATAGGACTTCTAATAGCATCATTCCTGAATGCCTTGCTCTCAGCAGCATGCTGCACTGGCCTCCTCTTGGCCATTAGTATCACAGTTGCCCACGATGGGCAGGGTTTGATGCTGGGATGCAATGACACACAAGTGCCCATCAATGCTCGGTCACCTGTCAGTGCCCGATGCCCATTTGATACAACACGAATCTATGTGAGTCTAACTCTTGCATTTTTGTCATTTTAAAAATGTCCATCTCACTCACTTTTCCCTCTGTTTCTCCCCAGTTGGCTATTTGTCTGCAATTTTTAAGGCATGAAATTCAATAAAAGTATCACAAGAGAAATGTTCAACCTCATAATTTTATTTTCTTTCATAGTTTTTCTTCCTTGTTTTCCATCACTTCCTGTCTCTTAGGACACCACCCTGGCACTGTGGATCCCTTGTGCTGTGATGGCAGCAACTGAGGCTGGATTGTCTGTCTGGTGCTTCATCGTTGGTTTGACTCTCAGAGGGCTGGGACCCTGTGGGAACAACTACATCAAAGAGCAGGTGTGTGTGTCTTTGCGTGGGGGGGCAGGTGGGTTATGCTTGAGGGGTGTAACTATAGTGCATGTCATCTGAATCTCTGTCTGACTCAGACACACATAAAACTTATCCACACTTGGTCTTCTTGGTCTATCTCTCAAAGAACATACACATCCTATAACTTAACACAGACCTAATGCTTCAATTCTCTTCCAGTTGGAGGAAGAAGGTGAGTCTTCTCCCCACAGTCAGCGCCTGATTGGACAGCGCTTGAACCCTGACGCCTAACTGAGCAAAAAACAGAAAGGACACTGCTCCCCGTAGACAAGCACAGCTAAATCCCAAAAGGCATAGTTGCACCTGTACTGAGACTAACAGATTTTGCCCTACAGTCAGCTGGGTGAGTGTTACTGTGGAACAGGAGTGAAGTTTGAAGAAACTGCCTCTGGCTTTATCATATAGCTACATACCACGATTCACAGATGGGTTACCAAATGGCTCTATTTGCTTTCACTTACAAATCAAATTGTTCATCTTGTATCTGAAGCCATAAGCAGAATGCAGTTGGATTAATGTCAGTGCATCTGCACCTGTTGAAAGCCATCAATGTTAAAGTCATTTATAATGACACACCAAAAGAAACTCACACAGTGTATCTGTAGGTGCATTCCAAAGTGCAGGTCCTTTTCTGCAGATATTGGGATTCAGTATGTGTGAAAGCTACAGTGTAATATAAATGTTGTTTTATCAGTATCCATCCACAACTGGGTTCATTAGCACCAGATATGTTTTTTCAGTATGACAAAAGTACATTTTTATACAGTATATAGCAAGAATTTTGTTAGCCTTTTTAGCTGAACTTAGGTATATTTTACCTTGTATGAAGTGTTGATTCAGTAAAGCAATGTTTTATTGTTCAAAATGTATTTTTTTATATATATTTTATGATTTGTACAGATTTTAAACTGCAAATTTGAGATGCATTCAACAAACCATACTCATCTCAGTGATTGCCTGCACACAAGTTTAACGCTCACAAATAATTATGCTTCATGCTAGCTGCTGTTGCACATTGGTAAGTTGTAACGCAATGTAAACTGTGTGATACATTTGCTATAAAATGCAAGATTATATTTAATACTACAGTATTTGGCTTCATATTAAATTGGACCAAATTGTACCACTTGAAAATGGGTTTGTTAGATAATTATACCTGCAGTTAATGACATGCTCATTCCACTGTTGCGTCATGTTGTAGGGAAATTATTTAGTAGTTGAACACACCACAGAAACAGCAGTACATTTTTATTTTTTGTTTTTACAATTTGTTCATTTTTATCTCTATATTCTCTGTGACTCTATTATTATTTGTGTGCCATGCGCTAGAATTTATTGAATTTCCTAAAAATATTCCTAAAATGTGATAAAAAAAACAAAACAAATTGTTGCTTTTGCCTCTACAGTAGTAATAAGCAGTGATAAAATGGCCAGAGAATGGACAAACTGAAATGCAAATTTAAATCTTAAATCTATGTTGACCCAGAGTTAAAGTAGGGCTCATCACTCAAAGTTCAGACTGCTGAAATGCAGTGGGATTGTCATGGGGATAATAAAAGGAAGTTTTAGGAAAGATGCTCTGAATCCACAGAATTGTGGAATAATCTGGACTGCAGCATAGCTGTGTATGCATTGGGATTGCATGTACTGTTCACTGTGGTTGAATGTCAAGTGCATGGGTCATAGTAGGAGGTTAAACCAGTATGTAGGCCAGCTGGCACACAGTTGACACAGACCCCCCACAACTTAGCGACAGAGAAGATCAGATCAGCCATGAAACGGTTAATCTAGTGCCGTGCTCAATTGTGCGGAAGGGAATCATAGCACGCGATACTAATCCTCAGGCTGAGAGGGATAAATATTGACATAGTGTTGACTAATACAATCACAACATGTTTGGCTGTTTCAGTCAGCATGATGTCTATGTCACACCGTAGACTTAGGACATTTGTATTTGAAATCACAAGTTGAATATGAAGTGAGAGCATAGATGTGTGTTTATGTATTACAGACAAGCTTACTGTAGTGTCAGTGTTGGCAATAGTGGTGAATGTCCAATTGCTGAGATTTACATAGGATGACCATTTAAATATTTAAGTCTGATTTTTATTTAAATAATCCGCCATCTAAAACATTAGAAGATCACTTATCTGTGAAAGAGTATTCATTAATATGTAGACTATAAAACAATCTTGTGTTATTTTTCTTGAAATCAACTGAATTGAAAACTTACATTTAATACAAATCTTTAACTGTAGTTGACTCCTCTCTGCTTTCTTACTCCAAATGTAATGTATCTAGAGCAAAAGAAACATGTCATTTACTACATATACCCATCAATGTACATGAGTACACTAATGTTCCACTTATCAACATACTGTCAATAGGAGATAAAAAATGAAAATGCATTGATTTGACTGTATGACAGACTTAAAATGTACTTATCAGAAAAAAAAAAACTTTTGGTGGTTGCATTGTTGTTTTCAAACAAGAGAAATATTAGTTCTTGAAATAACTTGAGCAAGACAACCCAGTGGGACAAAACCAGTATCATCACTTACCTTTTCCACTGTTTCAGCCTAGCTGTAAACTCTCTAACAGCCGTTTGAGGTGCATAACATCCATTTCCTGTTTATTTGTTGTTTTTTTTATTGACAAATGTGGATGTACTGTACATTTCATTACTTGTTTTATGGTTTTCTAACATTAGCCTGTATACATTTAATGTATAATTTTAATAAAGATTTTTGATAATGTTATCTTTAGATACTTGCTGCTTTTGGTTTTGTTTGCCCATCATACATCACAAGGAGACTGCTGTCCCTCCTTGCACCTAACCCCTGAGGCAGTGAGTTAATGTCTCTCCCCTCACTTTAGCGATAGATCCTTTAAAATCAGTTTTCATCCTTTTGTATTCTGTTCAGTGATACAGACACTACCATGTAGTATGCGGTCCCAGGTTGGATCCCATTTAACCCCTAAATTGCCTCCATGGGATCTTGAGATTGATGCTGAACCTTTAGAGATTCTGGAGCCTTTGATCTCTCAGGACATGTGAGAAACATCAGAAATGTACTGTGGTCGCGTGTTCAGTTTCAGTTATGCTTTGAAATGTGGATATAATCAACATTCACAAATAAACATCCTATACAATGACATATCAATCAAAGACTCCACATCCATAACAAACATATCTGACGTCTAGTCCACAAATAAAAATGAATTACATCCAAATTTCGAGGGTTCTCGCACATGTCTATCAATTTTATTATAAGCCCACCCACAACAGCATACAACGTCCAGTGGGGCCAATTCCGTCCTGTCTGTGCGCAGTCACGATGAGTGCGCGGCCACGATGTGTCGGCTGCACGGCTGCAGGCAACCAGCTGCAAACAGTGGAACAACGAAGTACTGCAGTGAGCGGAGCCGGTGGAGCCGAGGAGCGCCCAGCCGCTCGTTATTCTTCAGCCAAGGTAAAGCATTTATAATTCAAACGTTAGACGGGAACTATGCCATTCATTTAATTCATCCTTGCCGACCAACCAGCCAGACTTGGACTGTAAATGCTTTAAAAGAATCATATGCACAGATAGCGCGCTGCAGTTGGGCTGAAGACGCTGCGGTGACAAACACACACAGCTCTCAAGATTGATAAGGCTCTGTCGGTGTGATCCTGGCGTGTCACTGTGTGCAAAGATGCCTCACTGAAGCCTACCTTTGTAAAGGTTTGTGATACATAAAACTAACCAGGTTTACCTTAAGAGAGAGCTAACGTTTAGGGCTGTGACCTGTAACGCTACCCAGTGGACGTTTAACGTTACAGAGTTGTTCTGTACAATTTAACGTTAGTTAACGTTAACGTTTTCAATTTTATGATAACGCTAGCTAGCTACCAGTGGTTTCACGTTAAGTTAGCTCGTGCGTGTCTAATGGTCGACTGAGAGCAGTTTGACGCAGGTGTAAATTAAAACTCGATACATTTTTAAAAACCTTATTTGGTCTTTTCACATTGTCCAAGCTTAATTCTAAAGTTTACTGTGTAGTCAACCATAAAGATACCGAGTGTCGGAGTGTGAAACCTCGCAGGGGAACGCTACTGTTGCCCGGCCAACCTCACACAAACACGAGAGTGGGGGAGTGTCTGATCATCCGCAGGTGTAACGTTCACATTAACCTGCCGTGGCTAGCTGTTGTGGTTAAGGTTTCCTTTGAATGTGCTTTCAGTAGACTGCCACATGAACCGTGCGTGACTCCGCTGACTCAACGCTCATAGATGAAGATGATTTGATGCTGCGGGTCCATTTTTTGCTCAAAGCCAATTTTGTTCTTACCACTTAATAGGCTGGTGTAGATTTCATTAATTATGTTAACGTTAATCCTACCTTGTATAGAAACACGGGTGTGGCTGGTCAGACACAATACCAGATACAGTACAACTTTATTCGAAGCAAACCCAATCTGCTTGTTTGACCATCAGGCCTTTCTTCTTTGTGTGTTTTAAACCTGCAGGACCTGCTTGATGGATCCACTCCAGTGTGGCAACATGTGAAAGACAGGATTTTGTGTCTTGCGAAGCTGTGTCTGTGAAATCATTTGAAGCAAAATCATATGCGTTGGGCTCAACTTCAGATGTTTCTCTGAAACATCACTGGAAATGGAGTGAAAGGAGGCAAAAACAGAGTGGAAGAAAGAGAGCAACCTAGAGGAGACCTCCAGCAGATTGCTTATGGTGGAGCTATTATCTCAGGGACATGCTGAGGATGGAACAAGGGGAATCTGTCCATGACCAGGGGATCACCAGGAGGTGGAGAGAAACCATATAATTTTTTTTTCAGATCAATGCATATAAAAGCTCATTCTGAGGCACTGTACAAGAAAAGCAAATACTATAATGGCAGGTGAATTTGAGGACTGACGCCAAAAGCAGCTCCATTCATGGCCTACAGGTGAATTGTCACCTCCCCACGTACAGTTCAGGGTACATATAGAGCATACCTGCCTTGTTGATTTCTTGCTTTTATCTCCACCACTAACACTAAAAATGGACTCAAATGCTTCTAATGTTTAGAAGCTTTAAAAACAATTTCCGCATGTCCCGAGGGCTTTCTAGTGGTCGTCTAGGAGATGAGAAAGACATCAGTCTGAGCCACTGTGGAGAAATGCCTAACATGAAGATGCAAGTACTTGTTGGAAAAGGATGTATGAAAGACTTGTGTTCAAAAACTACAACAGTCTACTGCAGACGAGTTCCTGTCTGTTTACATTTCCTCTCTATCTTCCTACTCATCATCTCCCTGGTTACACCTGTTCTGTCCATTCATATGGAGTCCATAGAGAGCCACAGTGAATTTAGCTGTGAGCCCATCAGACTGAGAATGTGCCAGGATCTGCCTTACAACACCACCTTTATGCCCAATCTACTGAATCACTACGACCAACAAACAGCTGCACTAGCCATGGAGGTAGGTTGTTTGTGTGTGTTATTCAGGTGGTGCATTCTTTGTGTGTGTGTGTGTGTGTGTGTGTGTGTCACCGCACATGGGGACATTTGATAGCTGCTGCCATGAACGAGACACAGGCAGGATTACGTGTTTGTAAAAAATGTACATTACAAAGCACTGAATTGTGTTGTGGTGAATTTTATTTTATTTATGTTTTTTCAAGAATCAAACATTAAGTCACCACTTACAGCAAATGCATAGGTGTTTGTTTTGTTGACAATGAGCAGAAATGGTGAACAACTACAAAGCGACAATCTTCAGAGTTTCACATTGTAGTGTCAGCACCTGCTAAGGACAAAAGGACTTTACATACAGTATCAACAGACTAGGAAGGGTGATTTATGATGGTATCTGTAAAGGAGAATTCTGTAAAAAATGCAAATGCCTCAACAAATATTGTTGCTGAAGTAGTGGGTATCGTTTTTAGGATCGTTTTAGGATTTTATTGATACTGATACTGCTTATTGATAATGTACTTATCAGTACTCTAATTGATACTATTCCCCCTAATTTGGTACAAAACTAGTATAAATATTATTACTATTATTAGTTATAGTATTAGTATCACTATATATGTTTTTTGTATTATTTTGGTTTTTGTAGAAGTAACAAGTTAAATTATTTTCTGACTTGTTGCATTTAGCTTCATTTTCATTAAATTTAGTAAAGTGAGCCCCACACTTTTGAATATCTTGCTCTGTGAGCAGTTTATGCAATTTTACCTAAATACTGATAGCAACATAATTTAACCAAGGAGGTAATCAATATTTCAGTACTGACCAGTCAGGAACCAGCACCAGTTTAGTACCAGTTCTCAATACCCACCTCTATGACTAAGATAAAATGATGTTGCACTCTATTTTTGCATAGTCTGAATTAAATTACTGTAGGTAAGTGTGTGTTTTTATGTACTTAATAAAGGCAGTGTTATAATTTTGGCAATGTGGATATAATCAGTTCATAGACTGAAGTTTTTGCCACCTAACAAGCTTTCAACCAGAAAATCATCCCCATCTTTCATCCTCAGCGGATACAGAGATGGTTTGCACAGACAGAATGGACAGTCCTTGTTTTACACTACACTGAGTAAGAAACCAGTGGCTTTTTCAAAAAAAATGCCCCAAAACACACAATCTGTAGGCTATAGTAGAACAAATCAGATACATGGAAAAGCCACACTTGGGAGTGAAGTGCTTTTCACACAGACATGGAATATCAAAGAGTTAACAGGAGCGGTGGAACGGTTGAGAAAAGGGGATAGTCGAGCTACGCTCCTCATGTTACAGCTCTATCTTCTCACTACATGTTACTGTTTCATGTAGACATAGATGAATGTCTATGGACTCATTCGGGTACTTGTGACCTTTCTTGAGTGTCGGCAGTAACTGACAGACAGAGGGTGTTATCTGATCAACAGCAGTGGTTGAAATTGTAAAACAGAAAGCAATTAGGTGAATTAGTAACTGATACTTCCAGAGAAATATATTTTAGTTTGAGGGCTTCCATTTTAAGCAAAAAAAAAAAGGGTAAAAGTGCTGTCTTACACACTGTCTGAGTGCAATACTAGACACACACTATCCATCTGTATCATGTTACCTC
>JAJHUR010093340.1:0-32741 GCA_027495735.1 Lutjanus campechanus
ACAAAATTATATCCAGAGTCTTAGCTAGCAGCCTGTTAATTTTCCACTCCAACAAGCTAGCCTAGCTGATGAGACGCTGCTGTGCCCCGTTGGAATAGCATTTCTGTATCAAAGCATGTCATTGCTCAGCAGCGCAGCTAGGCTAGTTAGCAGCAGCCTCACAAGCTGTTCAGACGCCAGGACCCGCCCGCTCGCATCCGATTGGCTGCAGAGAGCTCGACTCTCCAGTGATTGGACAGCACCGCTGTCAGTCAATCACACTGCAGCTGCTGATGTTTTGCGTTCCCACAAGCATCCATCATGATTTTCGATTTCTGAGGCTTAAGACTCAGCCTAATTAGTACAGGAAACGAACATGAAAAGAGAGATAGGCAGACATATCATATTATGTTTTACTTGCCAGACATCAGTTTGTAAAATTATGGTCTGTTCACAAAAATACCTGTTTGGTATGAATTTAGTTTTATACCTGTTTACCTCATTTAATCATTGGTGTATTTTGTTTTTTTTGTTTTTTTTAGTGTATGTAAAGCACTTTTTAAAACTTTGTTTATAGAAACGTTCTATAGAAATAAAGTTATCATTAAATAATGTTATTATTACTCACATATTTCTTTATTTGCAGCTTAGGTGTCATTCGATATAATTTAGTGAAAGTTATACTTTGCACTGCTTCCAACTTTATTTTGAAATGACAACTAGATGAATGTGTTAAATTCACATTTACAAATAAAAGACTACAAAACATGACAAATAGTCTTAAATTCTGTTTGACAGCTTAAAGGTTAAGTGTGTAGCATCTAGGAGGATCTATGGTAGAAATGGGAAATAATATTCACATTTTTTTCATTAGTGTGTAATCCCCTGAAAATAATGATCTTTGTGGTTTTCAATGAGCTATATATTAAAGTATGAGATCATATGATGGATAGATGTGTTTAATTGTTGGAAATTCCAGTATCTTTGAGCCTTTCACAAAAATGCACAGTCATCTGTATTGTGCAGCTCACACGCATTTATACAGTAACTCAACATTAAATTCCATCCAGGCCCCTCCTGGGAAATGATGGTACTTCTAATAAACATGTCTGTGGTGAAGAGGGTTGCAGAGTAATTTGGAAGGTTGTGCAGCTCGCTGCAGGATGCAATCTGTTTCCTGCTCAAACAGATGGGCCTCCCCTACATGTATTCTGCTTTCTGCACCCAAAACTCCATCTCAAAACAAGGCTGTAATACAACACATATAATTGGAGACTAAACCCACTTTATCTCAGTTTATTCATCTTTTAAAGTTTTGAAAATAAACTTTAGCTACCGACCATAGATCAGAGAAAATGTTACATGACAGGCAGAATGTGAAAGTAAAAGACATTTTCACATTATTTTTATGTGTTTCTGATGGTGGCGGTTGAACTTTTGGGTTGTAAATGAATAGAGCTTGTAGTTCACTCATTTTATTTACAGGTTGTCATCACACAGAATGATTTGATCTCAGCAACACCTCTGCTATGTGTGAGGTTATAACCACACACCTGAATATTTCCAGCTTCAATCGAGATATGTTCAACATTCAACAGAGTGTCAGAAATTTATAACACATAAAATAACTCATGAAACTCGTAGTTCCGCTCACTAAATGAAAATGACCTGGATGAAGTATGTTGAAGTGTGAGGTCCAAACATTTTCATGTTATGGACCCCTGAAATAGAACCACATTAGAGCATGGACTTCCAAATTGAAAGGACTTTGTCTTAAAGAATCCCCTTTGAGTAATCTTTTTATTTTTAGGTTTTAAGACAATGAAGTCCTCATAATCAATCAATGATCAAACTAGGATCACTATAAATTTCACTCAAAACAGCCAACCCTATTTCTTCAATATTCTGTCCCTCCTTTTGTTTAAGGCCCCTTACAAGCCACTCAAGGACCGTTGATGGTCCCAGGACCCCAGTTTGAAACCCACTGTCTTGTATCATGTGTTTAAATAGTTTGGATGCAGTAACAGTCCTTAGCTGAATATTGTTAACCACTGGATAAACCACTAATTACCCTCAGAATTTGCTGTATTAAAGCATTACATCAGCACGCTCTGAGTAATGAAGTGGATTGTGAATGCCACCTGCTGGGCTGTTAGTGAAACATCCATGTTTTGTCAGTTTTGCATCACACCACGCAACATGTCCTCTTTCATCCACTCTGCATCGTATATTATTATATTTCATTCCATCACTTTTTGCTCTGCCTCAGGGGAATCACAGAGACTGGCTGCTTCAGTTTGGTTTTCTAACTCAGAGAAAGGAAACACTGCTGGTGAGTCACTGAATTGTCCACTACAGAAAAAGCAGATGGTCTCATGTTGTCAAAGGGAACTTTAATTCAATACAGTGCACCTGCCTCTGGGCATTAGTTTGATATGAGTCTGAAAATAAACAGAAGCAGTGTCCAGGGATGTAATCACTAGTGTTAAATATCAAGCAGCTGCTGAGGCCAGAACAAACAGAGGAGCAGTAAGAAAGTGCAGTTTGTGCACAAGATATTGCTGAGAAAAAATATTAGATGGTGAATTGCTAGTTTTCCTGTGCACAAACTAATGTTGGGTCACAGTCTCCTTGTAAATTTAGATTACATTTTAAAATGAGAAATTGGTCAGGCTGTCATAAGCTGGACATAAGGTCCTAAAGATGGCTGAATCTTTTGTAATGGAGTAATCAGAGGGGCTCACCGGTACATTGATATCTGTGAGCTAATAGCTGGCTAACATAGTGATGAACGTCCTACTGTTGGTCACTCTCTCTGAATTGTCATATGATGAATTATGGGCTAATTGTTTTTGTTGGCAGGGTCCAAAAATGCTGGATAAGGGCTGCAATGGCAGTAGCAGCAACAGAAGAACAATGTAAACATGGATATGTGGCGTTGAGTAAACAGAATTAGAGCTTAATATAAAGGATACAGTTCATTATCAATACCAATTGATACACCTTTGACCCCTTTCAGAATAAAGGCCGGATAATGGTTTAATGGTAAGTAAAATCATATTAAAGGGACAGTTCACCCCCAAATCAAAAATATTTTTTTTCCCTCTGGCCTATAGTGCCATTTGTCCATCCAGATTGTTTTGGTGTGAGTGGCAGAGTTTTGGAGATGTTGCTGCTGTAGAGATGTCAGTCTCTCCAATATAATGGGAATAGATGGCCCTCGGCTTTTGGCACTCAAAGCATTACAAGCCGAGTGCCAAAAAATACATTCGAAAAATTTAACAGCAAAGTTTCTTTGCAGAAATAATGACTCACTTAGTCGAGATAATCCATGGATCTTGTTGTGGGCAGTTTCATGTGATATCTACTTTATTTCTGCCGTAGAATCTACCAGAACTAGTTTTATTTTTTCTAGAAAGACCTACATGAAACTGATCGCAACAAGGTCTGGGGATTATCTTGAGTAATTTAATCATGATTTCTGGAAGAGGACATTGTTGTTGAATTTTTCAAATGTATATTTTTTTGCTGCTTTGAGCACCACAAAGCAAGTTCAATTTAGTACTGTATACTCAAGAAAAAGCAGACATCACTATGACCAAAATCTCCAAAACTCAGCAACTCACACCAAAACAATCTAGATGGATAACTAGCACTACAAGCCAGAGGAAAATAAACGTGTATTTTTGATTCTGGGGTGAACTGTTCCTTTATGTGTTTTTCTTAGATTTTAAATGCAATATTTTCAAGATGGCCTTGTGGGCCACATAGAACCTTTCAGTCAGCCTGATCCGACTTGCCGGCCATATTTTGCCCTGGTATGAGCAATATTATATTCTATATGACAGAGCCTCTATCCCTGCACATAAAGTCACCATATCCACCCCTGTTCACATGCTGGCTCCTCTATGTCATTTCATTTGAAGAAATTACGTCATCCCAGCTAACAAAAGCAATACCAGTTATTTTATGAAATGTGGGTGGTATTTATTTTTATTCTTTCATTCCTTGTATGTAGTAAGAACGTTTTCTGGGCTGACATTTACACAGTGTGACAAGTGTGGCAGTGTGACAACAGACAACACACCTTGTTGATGTTATCGTCATGAAAGGTGCATATCATCTTACACTGCCACTCACAAGACCAGATTCAATATGCTTTCAAATGTCGGACGAAAAATAAACCACAAAAATTAAACTGACTCTTGTTTTTTTGCTGACATTTTGGTCTTTGACACAGTTTGACATTAAAGCAGTACTATCAGGGGGAAATGATCACCATATTACATTTGTCTTTTATTTCACACACACACGCACAAACATTAAGACATTAGTTACACAACTGGCACCCTTCCAACAACACAACAATACAAAAATCATCAGATGAAGATCCAGACATTCTTTAAATTGCACAACCAAGCAACATTGTAAACAAATAGAAAGACTGACATATCAAAACTCATTTGATGGGCGAGTCTAGGATCTCTTGATAATCCTGGCGGATGGCCCTGCTCACCCTGTACAGCTTGACTCCCGTCAGGGTGAACACACTGATCATGATGACCAGGCCTCCGATGACATCATAGACAGACGGGATCATCCTCAGAACGATGAGCTGGAGGAACATGGCGACCACGATCTCGAGGTGCTGCACGGTGCTAACTAAGGCTGGATGAAACTTGTTTAGAGCATAGTAGACTCCGAGGAATGCCACGGTGGAGCAGATACAGATCCCAATTAAATAGCCCCAGGTCTCCCCGTCCAGAGGGATGATGGGCTCCTGCATGATAAACATGGTGGAGGCGCCCCACACCGTGCCCGTCCAGCCGAAGGTAAAGAGCGCCGTCCACATGCTGACGCGCTCCTTGATGGCCCTGTAGACGATCATGGAGAGGGCAGCGGTCAAGCCGGCCATCACTGTCATTGTGTAGCCAAAGGCCTCCTTCCAGAAGCCCAGCCTGGACTTCTCCTCATCTGCTACGTTTGGCACCATGACCAGGCACAGACCGAACACACTTCCCACCACCGTGACCACATCCGTGTAGCCCAGCCGCTCATCCAGCAGCAGGAAGGCCAGGATCGCACTGAAGACTGTGGTGGAGGCACGCCACATGATGGTGCCATTACTGGGTGGTACGATGGCAAAAGAGGTGTAGGCGCAGGTGATTGAGATTACGTTGCACACGCCGTAAAAGAAGAGACGCAGCCGGTAACCCTTGGGGCCAAATGGTGCCTCATGGTAGTAGAAGACCACCAGGATGGACAGCACTTGGATCACCGAGCGAATGAAGAGCAGCTCGAGGGAGGGCACTTTAGAGCGGTCGGCTGCTAGACGAGTAATCAGCGCCACACAGCCATGAGCCACCGCCGCCCCAAACAAGGCCATCCAGGTCACCCTGGAGGCCAAGACATTCGCCTCGCCGAAGCTGGCCAGCTGGCCCTCAACCCCCTTGTCTTTTTGCACATTTGGCTGCTTTGGCTGCGTCTCCATGGTCCCAAAGAAAGTCCTGCCACCTTTGCTGCTGTCTGACACCAGTCTCTTCCCCACATTAGCCTCCGCGAAGGCGCCAAAGTCTTCAAAAGAGGGTGCGTCATCGTACCCTTCATCCCCAGGCTGGGGGAAGTGAGTGGCATATTTCACGGTCACCGTGTCTGGGTGGATCTTGACCCGCTTTTTTGATCCGTACTGCAGCGAGGATGAAGATACATCCATGTTTCTTTATACGTCAGAGGGGGTTAATCTGAAAAAAATGAAATAAAATTCAAATATTGTTTACCCTCTGGTGTGGTTTTATTTCCCTCATTAGTCAAACCAGAGTTTTTCTGAAATGTTTGCATAATTCATCACTTGCAATCTCAGCATCCACCCCCCCCAATACACACATGTTGACACACTCACACACATGCATGCACACAGATAAAGCTCACACTTATCAACCCTGTCTCTTTTACCTTTGTACTCTGCCTAGCCTTACACTTGTGTTGTGTTACGTCTATATATATCCCATGTGAGCTCCTATAAGCGGAGCAGCAAACATTCTGAGGCTGATGCAGTCTGATGGGGATGACATTACATAACGGGAAACCACAGAGGGGATGATACATGAATGTGGGCCATGTATGAGATGAATGGAGTTGTTGCACATCATAAATTAGTAAACCCTGGAAAAAAGGAGTGGGTGAAAGGGTTAAATGGTGCTGAATATTTTGAATGGAGAGATTTCTGGTGGTTCCTTTATTCAGACAGCTTTGGTTTAAGGGTGAAATGACCAAATCTTGTTATTAAAATCAACAAATTATCTTTTTTTAAAAAGAAAAAAGAGAAGAGAAAATATATACATTTCAGAAGCAAATACCATTTTAGTTTGTTTTTTTCAAGATTATTATTATTACTTCATTAATTCTGTCAGTTCCCTAAGACAGCATGAATCAAAACCACAAGGGGGCAGATTGATACTCTTTTTCTTTCTCTCCTCTTACATGCGGTCGCTCCTCCTTTTTTAAAAAATATACATAAATATAACTTGATCTTTTAAAATAAACGATGGTAATATGGCGTTAGGTCGTGGGATGGTCATGTTAAAGGAAACATTTCGTCTTTTTGAGTCAGAAAAGACACCTCAAAGCAATGCTGTGAACACTTAAAGCCGTTATAACGATGGATTATAATCTGTAGCTGACAAAACCAGTCAAAAATGTTATTTTCAGACATTTGGGACAGAAAAACACGAACAAAAATGATGATTTCTGTTTAACTATCAGCACTTGGGTTGATGAATGCAATATCTTGTCAAGTATATTACTAAAATCAAGTTTAATTCCCGTTAAAACTGGCATAAAAAGCGTGGATTTCCAGTCAAATCGTTGCCGGTTGACGTTTTAAAAGATGTTTTTATTGCACTGAAGTAACGTGGAATATGAAAAATAATATCTCCAAATGTCTTACCTTTTGTTCTTTGAAATAGTTCCTATTGTTGCATTAACGCGGGTTTGTATCATAAATGAAGATGTCGTTTGATTTCTTGATCCTTACATTCGGTCAACTGCCATTTCCCCATCTTCCCCCTCGAGTGGAGCGCCTCCTGAAGATGCTTATTTTGTTCTGCTCCACGCTGTCGATGGACGCTGTTTCTGCCTCTGCTGCTGCTGATGAAGCTGAGGCTGCTGTTGCTGAGGGTGATGATGATGATGATGATGATGATGGTGGTGGTGGTGAAGCTGAAACGGGGTGGTGGTGGTGGGGTGTAAGAGCCGGAGAGAGAAGCAACTGTCACTGTCACAGCCAGTGGTTTCTCCTCCTCCTCCTCCTCTTCCTCCCCAAGACTGCTCCCCACCTAGACCCGCTCATATTCGTCATCTCTCAGGAGGGAAAAGGGATGTGCGTTGGCCAGTCATCATCATAATCTTCATCATGTTTATAAGATTTAAACCCATCCACTTTAAGAGGGAGATTGGATTTTCCCTATCTGAATTTAATATGCTGTGATGATGGAAACAGAAAACTGCAACCATGTTCCACTTCATTTCCCGTCTTCAACATGCATCAGTTAAAACCGACTGGGTTGCACCAACAAAGATTAATTCAATCTAAGATTACATCCAGTAAGAGTTTAGCAAAAAATGAGTAAATCCTGATTTAAAATTAAGCAGAGCTCTGTTGCACAATTAGTAGGCCTATTTAGTAAATTTAGTAAATCCAAGTTTATTGATGTAAACTGAAATTAAATAGTTTAATAAATATGGAGATGCTTGCATACCCAAATTAAAATAAATAAATAGGCCTAAATAAATAAAAAGTAAAGTAAAAGTAAAGAGTACTGTTGGGACCTAGTAAGTGTAAAAGGGGGTGGGAACTTTCAACTACTACTTGCAATGTTGAATTGTTTGCTAGCTAGCTAAAAAGTTAACTAAATGATACACCGTTTGCTAGCAAGCTAAAAAGTAAAAAAAACAAAAAAACATGTTTTGCAGCACATTTTTTCCAGCCAGCTAAAGTTTAACTAAATGTTACATTGTATGCTATCTAAAAGCTATAAAAACAGAATTTTTGTGTTGTTTGCTAGCTAGCTAGCGAAAAATTTAACTAAACATTATCTCTATGCTAGGTAGATAAAATTTAACAAAATGTTACACTGTGTGTTAAAAAGTAACCACAAAACAAAACAAACCTGTTGGATTGTTTGCTAGCTAGCAAAAAAGTTAACCAAATCTTATATTTTTTGCTAGCCAAATAAAACTGAAAATAAAATAGTTAGCCTAGTTAGCACACTTGTGATGGCTTGGCAGAAAAGCTCTAATTTCTCATCTTCCAAGAAAAACTTGTTGGCTGAATTATTAGCTGGAGTGAAAGAGAGAACATCAAAACTAAACTGGGTTGTGTCTGTATTTAAAGTTAATACTGAATCATATTTTAAAGTTTTGGTGCAAAATAATTAAATTTAATCTAGGTCTAAAGTAAAAACTAAACAGATGTTAAAAGAGATGGAAATTGAATCTTTCTTAATTAGGAGCTAGTTTAAAAGTTGGTGAAATTTAAAACTAATGAGGTTTTAAAAATTAATCCTTGCTGGTGCAGTTTATATAACACAATGTATTATTATGGTGTAAGTTATGTTTAAAAGGTGAGGTTTACCTCCTGCTACATCGCATATTTATGGGCATATTTGCAACATCTTTGTCTGGCCGACATCTGCAAATAGATTCTGGGTTATTCATTTTACTTGGTGCCAAGCTTGAAGTGATTGGGATTCCCATAATCCTCTCTGGGAGCCTCTCATTAGTTCCAATGCCTCTCATGAGACCGGTGGTTCTCTCCTGTGTGCAGCGCTCAGTTCACTACTTGTGCCCAACAGCCCAAGAACAATACCTGTCTGTCTGTCTTTAGGAAGATCACTTTAACCATCACTTTCATACGCTAAATGCAATGAGCCATTCTGCAGAGAGGAAGCCAAATAAATGTCGTGAATACTGATGTAACGAAAGTAAAGCGTGGGTAGCAGATGTTGATGAAAGGCAGACATACATTTATAGTCTCTTCAAGGCGGGAGGAGTTGAAAACACTAAAATTAGATTGTTGCATTTAACCCCAGGGCGATGCAACAGGAACCTCAGCTAGTAATATAGATCATTCTGCCACTAGCTGCCACTGCTGCTGTAACATGACTGTGATGTTAATTCATAGGCTACAGAGCGCCATGGACGCTGATTTGTGACGCTGTGGCAATTAACTCTGTGTCAACATTCACTGTATTAAGCTATTCAGAGGCACCATAAACCAGGCTGCAGGGAATATGAACTTTACAGGATTAAACTGACCTATTACGGGTGCAATAATTGTAGTCGTATATGACTGTTTCATTATCTTCATGAATAAGTCAACTTTGCATGAGATAAATAGATAATTGGTCAGAGTAAAAGCAAACTTAGCATAAAGAAATGTCACATTAAATAATGAAAGTGAATGTTTGAGCACGTTTGACTATGAACTACTTGTACTAGTCATATTTTATGTTATTCAGATTAATATGAACATCCATGAATATTGCTTGAATTTTCTTCAGAGCAATGCAAAAATCCATGATTACCATCCCCACAAAATGTGTTGCTGTTGACGAGATGTTGTAGAATGAGCCCACATCTGTTGCAATAGTTTGACATTTCGGGAAATACTCTTAATTGCTTTTTTGACTTATGCCAGGGCCACACTGCCTGCATGAACAGTGCGTGTGCGTCACCAAAACTGTTGGTTTTTAATTTGGCGCCCACATTAACAGGTTGGAGCAGCCACACGTGTGTCACACGTGGCTGTAGCTATGCTTCATCTAGATCAGGGGCCTGCAACCTGCAGCTCTTTTGCTCTTGATTCTCCCCAGGTTAGCTATGGATGCCAAATCCAGAAATAGAGAATATAATAGTTGCAACTGCAGAATTTCTTTCTTTCTTTCTTTCTTTCTTTCTTTCGCCTATTGTTTTTTTCTTGTGATGTACATACATCTCTGCAAAAGGACATTGTCTATATCTGTAGAATATTAATCTTCACATCTCACTCTTGGCAGGAAAGGTTGATTGGTTGTGATCTTTGTAGTCTTTTGCTGATTATATGTTTTTTGGTCTGAAACTATTGAGGAAACACCCCAATTTGGAGTGAGTATGAAGCTGTAACTGCTTAAGCATCCAGCGAATGAGCTGCAGGAATAAATGAAGGGATAAAAAAAACAAACACCATAAATTGCAACTCACAGCTCATTGAACCACACTGAGACTGGGAAGCAATAGCACCATGTCTCTTCGTTTCACCATCCGCAGTACATAATCTTGCCATAAGAAATTCATGGAAGGTTTTTCTGAATTATTTGAAGAAAAATTCACACTGTTGAAGGAGAGTTCAAGGAAGTGAAATGCTGGAGTTTTTTTTTTATTATCTCACTTAACAGGGGGAAAAATCTGCTCTATTAAATATGTCTCAGGAGATAGCTACACGTTAAGCTTCCCTAATCCTGACTACACTCATTATATGTCAGGCAGCTCTAGCGGAGGCTCCACTGCTCTTGTATATAGATTGTACTGTATATCATCTAGAATGGAGAGTACTGGTCTTTTTCAATCTTTTTACATACAAGTAGCTTGCATCCCTCATACTGGCTGAGCTCATTAGTTAGATGTGTGAACAAGGACCATTTAAAGCAGATGTGAGCACATAATGAAGACTAATTACTGGCGAGAGGAGGTCAAGTTTATTATTATGCCCTGTAGTGCAGCAAGTTTCATTGCCACTAAAATCCAGCATACATAAGTGATGATTTGAGAATCTGTGACAAGGAACAACACTCCACTTGCACTACATGTGGTTAATGAGTGGAAAAATCTCAAGTCATGTGCAAAACTTTGTACTTTTTCTGTGAACAATTACACTCATGGAGGTTATGCACTGATTGGTACAAAGCAACACCAACATCAAACATTTTCTGTTTGGAAATGACAAGGCTGAAACCAGAAATTGAGCTCTATGGGTAGTCTAATTAATTTCGTTTCAAAGCTTGTCATGTTTGAAAACAGAAATCAGAAAAGGGCATCCAACTGGTTTCATCATCTTGGGGATTTTAGGCAGAAACTCATGCTGTGGACTTTTTGTTAGGTTGACATTTCAAGCATTTTCATTTCCATATCCTGCAAGGTGTTTTCTTACCTGCACATATTTCAGTGGTTTCTAAACTTTTGTTGCTTAGACTGGGGACAGTTGCAAAGGGGGATAGTTGTAAGAGAATCTTATCCCTCCAGTATGCTAGAGTGATGATATTCATACTGCACATACTCAGTTCGACCCTCTCACTACCAGGATAACAGAAGATTCAACATCTGCTGCTGCATTTATTGAGAAAAATAAAAACAAAAACAACAAAAACTTGTTTTGAAAGTATGAAAGTAATTTTTCCATGAGCTGTATTTTTGTCAGACTCTCCTGACCGTTTATATGCATTAATCATGGGAGGAGCCAAAAGAGCAAAAGATTTAATCCCTCTGCAACTGTCACCTCATATTTCTCTTACTCTTTTCTTCATTTTATTTATTTTCAGCGAGCTGTTTTCCACTGAAAATGGCTTTTTGGTGAGCAGACTGGAGAAAATATGAGAACCTTGAGGAGTGTTGTGTATTGATCACCTGTGTTTTTCCCTTGAAAAGGCTTTCATGATGCACATGTGGCTGATTTGTCTTCTGTCTGGGGCTTAGACCATCTGTCATTGATGAAGCAGTTATGTCTCCGTTTTATTGGCTGTAGAGCAGAAAACGACATCCCTCCCATCCGTTCTATGGGTGCACTGACTGACAGGCTTATACTGCAATTTAGGATTTGGAGAAGAGAGGAGAGGAGAGGAGAGCTGTCACTGACACGAAGCAAATGAAGTGGAATAAATGGAGGATGGTCCCTTAAATAGGCAATCTGTGTGTGGGTGGTGACAGAATAGATATGGTTCTTGTTTTGTTCACCTTTAGGACGAAGGAAACCAAGTACCATGGTAAATAGATCAAGCACTGTAGACAATTTTCTTATTAACCAACAAGACCAGTGCTAAATATCTATGTGCAGATTTCAACACACAATATTTACCCATTTATAAACACATTAACAGTAATTTTAGCGTGTGTACCTGCTGTTGAAAGGATCCTTCAGATAAGCTGGCGGCTATTGGTGTTAATGTTCGCCCAGCTGTCAAGGACCAAGCCAAACTTTTTCCAACAAGATGCTACCTGCAAACATTGCTCTGAGAATAGCTCATCCCCCTCGGCAAGCTATCCCCACTTGTTTTCTTTTTTTATTTGCTAACCCCAAAGCCAAATAGGGCCTCATACTTCCATAAATGGGCCAACTCAGCAGTTTGTTCTAAATCGAGCCTATTTAATTATGTATGAGCCGAGGAGGATTCCTACTTTCGAAAAAGAGGAGCTTCTTTTCTGGTTTTGATATTCTCTTCCACTGCAAAAAGAAACTAAATAATTGTTTCTCTGTGTCATTCATAAAGTGAAAGGAAGCACTCAAGCATCTGGTAAGAGACACTAATTATGAACATGTGTAATCACAGATGATACAATAGTGTATGATACACACAACTTCATAACTTTGCTTTCCTTCTAGTTTTAAAGTTCCAGGGGGATTTATTATCAGAATACATCAGAACAGACAAATATGTACTTATACGGAATATAACAGTGGTTCCTAACCTTTTCAGGCCATGCACCCTTTCTACACCAGGTTGATGCACCCCCAAGTCCCCACAGCTGCAAAAAAAAAAAGCAACATAGCCTATTTATAGATGTTGCCATGGTGACGGCGGCACATTCAGATGCTATTAAAGATATTGCACACAATCTGCCACATAAGCAACAAATGACACATACATAGACCCCGAGACAGATACATTATAGGCTCTCTCACTGATTGAAGACAGAGAGGAGAAGATATGTGAGTAGGACCACTAACCTGGCAGTAATAATACAAAAACTAAAATTGCACCATTACGCTGCCATTACATTTTTTCCTTTCTCACACTCTCTAGAGGCAGCTGGTGCAACCCAAAGGGTGCACACACCGTCCTTTAGGAAACTCTGAAATATAATATTCAGGAGTATGTTTTCATGAGTGTATAATCACCCGATAATATGTGAAAATATGTTTATGTCTACAGAAGACATAGGTACTCTTCCAATGAAGCCACCATGTTGCACCGCCATGTTTCTACAGTAATCCAGAACAGACTAACCAAACACTGACTTTAGATACGGCCTTTAATGTTTTTATTTTTTGTTTTTTTGCAGCCACTATTGGTCCTCCTACACACTAGGAAGGGGAGGCTGAGCAGAGGTATTTGCAATCTGCAAGCTCACAGTGGGATACGTACACACTGGTCCTTTAATATAGACACTGATTTTACCAAGGCTAAAAATCAGCAGCCATGCTAGCGGCTTTGTGAGGCTGCAGCCCGCTGTACGCAGACAATGTTGTGGCGCTTTGGGCTAAACGCTAATCTAAACATGTATTGTAAACTAACCATGACACTGCTAACCTGCTAACTGCTAACCTGCTAGCCTGCTTTTGCGGACCATCTTAAGGCTCATTTATGCTCTACATTAGATATGGGAATGCCGTCAATTAGTTAGATATAATTTATTTAATTGTCACATAGACCACCACTGACTGCCTCCACTTCTGCTTCTTCCTCAGAAAGCACATTATTACAATTTTTTCCTCCGATTCTTCTTTGGGGTAACTTTTGACTGCATGGTGCCCTTTAGTGGATGTATTACTTAACGTGCAAACATGGACGTATGTGGGCACTGACCGTTGTATTGTTTGAAACGGACATATCTGCTTTCGGATGTAAAGGGAGCATAAATTAGCCTTTAGTTTAGCATATTTGCATGTTAATGTTTGCCAGTCATTACTAAACACAAAGTACAGATGTTTAATCATAAACCATCTAATATTTGTTGAGACATTTCAGGACCAAAGTGGTGGACTGACTGAGTGCTTCTAGCATGGCTAAAAATATTGAGAAGAGAAACAAACATGTATTATTTAAAGATTCAAGGTTAATTTATTTATCATTCTGCAGAATGGGGTGTGCAGCAAAATGCAAGCTGTGGTCACTTTATGCTACACACAAGACAAAAAAACTATTGTTTATTGTGAAGGGAGTAAAGTAACTCTAAAGTTATTAGTGAACCACTCCCATCCCACTATATAGGCTACTCAGACACCTAAAAGCCTCCATCAGTTGCAGTATTAGAGGCAGCTAACCAAAAATAAATGATTAAACTTAATCCAAACAACAAAGTAGAAAACTATGAGCAATACTTTGAGGCAAATTAATCATATTCAGGCCTTACAATCGTTATAGTATCACAAAGACTCAAAATAAACTCTTATCTCACATATGTCTCACCTCAATTATAAACCAAACATACACCAGAGGAAGGCAGCACATGGAGGAGTTAATTGACCATATGGTGCATCTGTTTGAATCTGACAAGACAATGATGAAGGAGCACATACTGTACCTCTGAAGACTATTGCTCAGAATTGTGCCAAGTCATTAAGCATTCATGCAATCAAAGTACACTAAAAAAAGATAAAAAGATATAATAAAATAATGTAATCATGCTCAAATATCAGCAATAATTGATGCTATACAAAAATATCTAACCAATTAGACTGTGGAGAAAGCAGCTCAGACTTCTTCGATGTTCTCGTCACACTCCTGATCATCAAACTTGTACTCACTGTAGCAGATGATGAGTTTTTACACATTTTTTTCCCCCGCTTACTGTGATATTATCAGCTCCTCCGAGCCGCAGAGCCTGAGAATAATTGGATCCTGAAGCTCCAGCAGCTGTCAATTCTCTCGTTCGTTCTTTTTTTTTTTTACTATTCTTGCTGGTTTGCCGTTAGACTTCACTGTGCCTCTGAGAACTCTTCAAAACTCAATAGTCAGTATCGCTTATCATTTCTTTCTGAAGGAATTTTAATTCAGAGCATATTTGGGAGAAATATAGTATGGTCTGTCATTAGATGTCTCACAGTTAGCTTGTGGCTGCACCTTGAGACTTTGATTAGCATGATTGAGTGTGAGCAGCAGATGGGTCACTTTAAAATTTGCCCCACTCATTTTCTGTGGGTAATTGGCTTGATGAAAGTTGAGTCATTTTGTGTGTGTAATTGGCTTGATGAAAGTTTAGTCATTTTGTGTGTGTGTGTGTTTTGTGTGCACGTTTTAATGTTTTTGTGCATAAACAGGAAGACAAACAGAACGAGGTGCTCATTGGATGCATGCATGTAAGTATTCTAACCCTGGCCATCCTTATACATAGGGTAGTAGCATCAACCTCTGCAGATCAATGTGTTTGATGTCAGTTCAGTTGCTGAAGAACCAGTGGGCTACACAACATAACGGAATTCTGATCAGGCTGTTAGGTACATGAAAATGTCACATGATGACAGTCCTTTCATAGATCTGATTCGACTTTCCATTAAACTGATAGTTCGATAGTTTGCCAAGAACTGCATGGGAAGATTGATACCCATTTAAAGTCTGCACAATAAAATTTAAGCTATCACAACCAGCACAAACAATGGAAACAGGATAAACAGCTAGAGCCTGGTTCTGTCCAAAGGTATCAAAATCAACCTACAAGCACCTCTAAAGGCTTTTATGCAAAATGTTAGATACGTGTACAGATATAGACAGAACCTTCTGTCTGCACTCTGTATTTAGTCTGTATTTCTGCGCATTTTCTGAAAGATTACAGATAGAGACGAAACAGGGCAGAGCCCCTGGTTGTCGTGGGGTAGTGTAGTCAATCCAATTGTTCAAGCGAGACACGACCACAGGTTAACAAAGAAATTTTAAAAATCCAGAAGCATTGGAAATGATGTTTATCATCAATTAGTTAGTGAAAAGAATTCTCCATCCACATTTCACTATGTAGTTAATAGCTGCACAGACCACAGCCTTGTTACATCCTCCTCCAGCATCGCTAGGACAGTTTGGCTGCAAGCTAATGGACTTAATTCTCTGCTACCCTAAAATTTACATACTTTTTGAGAAACTCTTCACTTATCAATGCATGTATTATATACTTAAATGTTTCCCCTATACTGTGCATGTATGTTATAATATCTGGTAAAATAGAGCCCCACACTGTAGTTAGCTGGACATTAGCTAGTTTAGAAGTTAGCTACTTGGGAGACATTTTGGCTACAAGTTAGCAGACTTAACAAGGCAAGGTTACAGCATAGACAGATAGAATCCTTTTCTTCATCATATACAAAGCTGGTTATTTTCACATATACATGTGTGTATTTTGAGTATGGCCATGCCAGTCACAACACAACATCAGGTAGATACAAATGTGTTTAACCTCTGTTAACTAGCTAGCATTCCCTTTGATGCAGTGACAAACTAGATTGGTTTTTGAAATGAAAAAGTGATGTTGGAGACAACCCTGCACCAGTGCTCCAAAGCATGTGGGGGTGAAATATGACCCTAAATACATTAAACTGGGATTCATAATGGTCGGCAGTGATGCTGAGTGCAAAAAACACGCTGAATTGAATGTGGTGAATTCCTGTCACAAATTAACTTATGTTTTTCCAATTTTGGTTATTGTACAGTATGTATTTTTTTTCTCATTGATTTGGAAAGGATGGTCCTCAAGGTGGGCCTCAAGTTACAAAAGGCTGAGAGCCCTTGCTTATATAATTTAACTTTAAATGCTATTTTACATTATTATGGAGAAAGGACCTTAATACAATGTCTAAATTGGATTGTATGGGATAATGCCATATTCTGGAAGTAACCATATATTCTAGCTGACAAAGGAGTTTATATGTTAAAAGGCAATACTGAAATTTATGCTCAAAGATCAAAAGATGCAGTTGAACAGTTAAATGTAGAACCCACTCATCAGCAGGCTGAAAATTACACCAGAGGGAAGCAGATCAGAGGGCACACTTTGACATGTGAATGTTAGATAAGGGAAGATATTACTTTTCCATTCCATCACTATGTGACTAGGTGACAGGTGACACTTTGAATGAGCAGGTGTAGCACACTGCCTTCAACACCTATTTGCATGTGATGTGAGCGGAAAGGCTGCTGAAATGCTGCTTTCAGTGACATTTTTAGGTGAGGTAGAGAGTCCTGGGATTACAGCAGGGGTGTGTCGTATGCTGTTGTGAGTGGGCTTCAAAAACCCAACTCAACAGCCTAAAAAGCATCGTATGAGAGTATACGAGGGGAGAAGGTGGGTATGGTACCTCTGCGCCTGTTCAAGAGTTAACACTTCTGCAAAGGCTGTACAAAACTACCACATGTGACAGAAAATAAAATCTGTTCTTCTTCTCTGTCTTAAAATAACATTGAAAGACCATCTGGAATGGAAACATCCAGTTTTTGCCCCAGGTGGTTTACCCTTACATCAGTCTGTGATTAAAACATGGCCATTTCTGGTTTTGATTAGCCTGTGCCTCAACCCCTTTAGACTTCTGCCACAGCCTGGCCCCCGAGGCCTGATACAGCAGCAGCTTTTGTGTGTGTGCGTGTGTGTGTGTGTGCTGATCCATAATGCATGCAACACTTTTGACTAGACGCCTCCTCTCATGAGAATGCCCTTTTCTTTGCATGTGTCCACCCATTAAACGTTACATCTCCTCTGATCCCGACACATGAATAAATGTTCTGCTCAATTTATTAGGTTTACAATTAAGTGAATGTCTTAATGGATCATTATGCTGCCATGGAGGCCGTCTGTGTAAAGCCCGACAGAGTGAAATAAAGACTGTTGACAGCATGTGAGCACACGGGGTAACTGTGTTGTGTTTATTTCATCCCAGCGTAGCAGCATGTTTTAAAGTCTAAGTGCATCCATCATACTGTTATGGGGAGCACGAAGGATGCGTCAGTCAAATAATGAGGTGCAAAACGAACCAAACTGTGACTGCATGAAATCACACTCAATCTCACTGTGTCAGAGCGAGCTCTGCAGGCTGGAGCTGCTGTAGGAACACACAGAACAATAACAACACCGATCAAAGTGCTTTATGGCACTACATGTAGGTGCTGCAGAGGCTGTGGAGTGATGGTGTAAGTCAGCAATTCACGCCTGCAGTTCAAACAAGACGGTGCTACATCAATAGTCTTATTGATTATGCAGCCAGCAGTTGGCTCAAGAAAGTGTGTCTGTATCCAATACACAAATCTCATGCCAGTAGAAACATGTCAGCTGTTAAAAATAAAATAAAACATCAAGTTTCAGTCCTACCAAATTCTATTCTACCTTGATATTATCAATATTGAGAGGGACAGTTCCCCAAAATCAAAAATACATGCTTCTCCTTGGGCCTGTAGTGCTAGACTGTTTTGTGAGAGTTGCCGAATTTTGGAGATATCAGTAGAGATGTCTGAATTCTTCTGAGTGTAATGGAACTAGTTGGCACTGGGCTTGTGGTGCTCAACACACCAATAATAAATAAATAAATAAGACAAAAAACACATTTGAAAAACTTAGAAGCAACGTTTCTTTACACAAATCGTAACCTTGTTTGCGAAGAAAATGCTCACACCTTGTTGTGCTATTTTATTGTAAGAATGCATGAATTAACATACATTTACATTTGTTTACATAATCTCCAGACCTGTGAGCATTTCTACAATATTTATAGCCATGTTTTATAGTGAGGAAAATGGTGAAAAAAGATAGTAATGATCATAATAAAAGAGAGAGACAGAGAGAGAGAGGAATGAGAAAAACACAGAGGAAATGAATTAATAGTTAAAGTCTCAAAGTCCTTTTCAAACAGCAACATCAAACTTTTGGACTGTTTTTCAGACTGCTAAGCAAAAAAGCAAGATATTGAATTTGGCTCTGAGGCTTTTTTCACCATTTTCTGACACTTTTTAGACCAAGCAATTATTCAGTTAATCAAGACATTCATTGGCAGAATAATTAATGATGGAAACAATTGTAAGTTGCACCCACAAACATGAGATCTTTAGGTAACTCTTTATTTTAAAGGGTGTGCATAAGACTGACCTACAAGCCATGGACCTAATGGGCTACACTACTACCTTAAAATTACATAGAAACCCTTTTCTGTTTTTCTGTCCAATTCCCATTGCCTCTATTATATATTTCCATGTTTCCCCTATACTATGAATGTATGCCATTAGCTGAGAAAAAAGAGCCCCATAATGTAGTTAGCTCGACGTTAGCTAGTTTAGAAGCTAGCTACCTAGGAAACATTTTAGTAATGTAAAGTGTTTGAATTGTTTGATGTGTCTTTGTTTACATTAACTACCAACAACATATTCTGTCATAAACATACCAGCTGGCCTCATAACATTTAATGTTATCAAGTCCAACTTGTACCACTGCAGTTGAGGTCAAAGAAATCATTCATGACACCATTATAAAATCATTTGATACAGTAATAAACCTTAATGACATTTTAATGACGAAATTGTACTTGAGGCTCGTGACACACTTATAATGGTCTCATGACAGCCAATGTCAAAACCAACCTATGACAGTTTCATGTAATTTAATACATTAAGTTAAATTCTTTAAGTCCGATCATTAAGCCTACATGTTTATGACAGGTGTTATGCCGTCTTTGTTAATGCTGTCATAACAAAGACACGTCAAACAATGTCAACATTTCTACATTTAAAAGCACTTGACATATGTTGTATATTTTGTTGAGTTGTGTACTTACGTTATCCCAAATGTTTCCAACAATGTTCAAATGCAGAGAAATCTGAGATGTATTCAAGGTGTGTTTCCTGCTAGCTGTTGTTAGCTAGTTGCTAGTTGCTATAATTTTGGAGAGAACACGGGCTATGCAGGAGAAAGAGGAAGGAAGTCAGCAAATGTGATTAAACATAACATGTAAAAAACGTTAATGCAACTGCCTCAATGAACATGATTTCTGCCTGAGTCATGTCAGAAGAAAACAACTCCTATGATCCTGTTCTACTTCATGTCATCATACTACACCTGTTGTTTCTGTTTTAATGTGAGTCTCCCGGAAACTAGACTTCTGCTCCTCCTTTTTGGTCTGTTTTCACACTTTTAATTGATGATGGAAATGGAAATCATTAGCTGCACCCACAAGCATATCAGATCATTGTAATATGATTAATTCTCACTCCATTTTGCCCTCGTTCACCACCTAACTGAATGTTCTATTAGAAAGATGCCCTCACATTCAAGGCAGTTCTTTAGTCACACAGACGTTAGGATATGATTTCTGTCTGACTGCTTTATCTGAAGCTGAGCGATAATGAGACAGACTACCTTTTAACATAAGATCTTTTCAATCTCATGATCATGTAAAAACGTTTTGACCCGGACCTGACATTTAGAACATTAATGGAGGGTGTAGATATGGCAAACTTTTTGTTCAGATGTCATGAGTCAGTTATAAAGGTCACAGGCACCTGAGGGAAATTATTCCTGCTATAAATGCCTGGTGAGGAGAGAAAATACAGCAGCATGATAGAGTGATACTGGAGGCTCATTATGTTTCACTTTTCTGGGTGAGAAGGTGAATTTTCAATTGTAAAAATGGCTCAATTTAATCCTCAATTTGCACTTCATAGCATAAAATCTGCTATCTAAAAAAGTGTTAAGTTTAAATTTGTTTCTTTGTTCTATCCCATAGCTCCAGCATAAATGAAAGAAAACTTACCCATCGTATTTTTATATTTGGACCATAAACTATGGACCATATAAAGTTGTATCTGGCACACTTCATCCTCATCTGGAAGCCGTTGGAACTGAAAGAATAAGACCTGCCCACATGACTCTTATGATCTATAGTCCGATACTACTCTCACCAGCTTGTTTTTGCTATTTGAAGTTTCTGTTTCAAGCCTTTTAGGCCTGGAGCTAAGTCCACCCCTCACAATGTTTTCTGCTACCTTTGTTTCCTATTATTTCCTGCCTATACCTTTGGCCATCACAAGTTCATACCAAGCACCCCCAACTCAGGGCCGTTTGGTCTCAGGGGCCTTAAGCCCCCTTCTTTTGGGAAATGCATCTGGTGAAATAATGTAAATGCAAATATTAAGGCACTGCTATTGCATAAATAGTCATACAAGAAAGAAATTTGGCAGAGAGCATCCTGAAACAAATGGGAACATAGCAAAATATGATTCTGGGGCTTGCAGCCATTATATTTTCAAATATAACCCACAACATCCCCAAAAAGAAAAGAAAATTGCAGCAACAGCAATTTTAGGAAGACTCACCGTCTAGCCCTCCTGACAAGGTATCTGGTTCTGGCATTTACCTTGCTCAAAATCTTTAAGGGCATAGAAACTCACCTAAGTTACTCAAATACAGACATTGAAAGTTTTGGTCTCAGTAAGTATGTTTTGGCATCAAAATGGTATTTTTCTGACCCTTCTACAAACTTTTTCCCGTGATGTTGATTTCTGCATGATGATGCTGCTTGATATACCCTTTGACGGTTGAAGGAGCAGCATGTAAAATATGGATACCTGTCAAAGTTAACTCCTAACAAACAGAAGAGCAGCAGAGTAACCACTAAACTCTGCTGTAACTCTCTTTGCTGTAGCTAGCCTACTAGCTGCCGTTAGCTGTGTTAGCTGTGTGGCTATAGGCCCTAATATGACTGGAGTCTAGCTGGAGCTGGAAGTGGGAGCGCTGAGTGTTGATGTTTACACTGCAGGAAAATGAACTGGGCTCGGCAGTCTCTGAGTGAACACACCCGAACCAGGACCAAACACAGTCTCTGAGACTGAGAGGGACCAGCTCAACAACAGGAGATACTGTTCTGAGCAGATATACAACAGCTCCAATCAGGACTGTGATTTGGGATGGAGACAGCAGGCGGGGACAGGAGAAGCGCAAAACAGAGAGAAGTGACAGGGAGGTCAGGCATCAGAGAGGCAGCGGGGAGCAACACTATTTTCACATTTACCACGGCTGATTAGGGATTTATTTTTAACCAAACCAGAGCTGCAGTACTAGAGTCTGTGTAATGTTTTAATCTGCATAAAACGCTGTCTAACATAAATGAACGTTCATGTATACTCTGCTCATGTGTGTCAAGTAATTTTTTTAAAAACTGGTTCAGCATTTCTCTTTTTTCAGCATAGTACTGACTTTGCATGCATGCATTCATACTGCATTTCTGTGGTTGTGTTCTGTGAGAATTCATTTCAGTTCAGGGGCGTCTCAGATCATCAGAGAGACTCTTTAAGATTTACTCGCTTTATTTGGTACCATGAATGAAACAGTAGTATCACTATACTAGAGTCTTTGTACAAAGCCATGAAAGAGGAAAATGGATCAATAAGATATTCTGTTTTACACCTCAGCTCTCTTGTGGAAAGTCCACTGAGACGTACAACACCACCATCACCGAGGGCCTGAATAAAATCAATCTGAAACAACAGCAAATGGGAATAACATTGACTGCCGCACCTGAGAATAAATGTGTCCTTCAGAGTCCTTTGCGGAGTCACTAGTGTGCTAGAAAACAAGCTGTCCAGTATCTGATGCATTTATCATATTCAATACCTGATGTGGTTTGTAATTGGACAGCGTGGTGAGAGGAGAGGAGATGCAGGATGTGATGACATCTGAGGACTCCTTTCCCACACCAGCCTATCACTGCTGTGACAGCACGGTGATACACACCGGTAGTTACAGCAGAATCTGGGGCCAGATAATCAGAGGAGCACAAGCCATTATTTAGTAGAGAATTAATCATCATCTGCATCCTGACAGTGTTATCTAAAGATTGAGTTATGGGAGTGAGGAAGGTCAGAGAGGTGATTTATTGGGGGGGGATTATGGATTCACTGGAGCCCCCATATGAAAATAAATCTAAATCCTCCTATTAATCATTGTGTGTACCCTCACTTATATTACCACTCAATGGAATGAGAATATATGAACATGAAGCTCAGACTTAAAAGACAAGCTTTATATGGGGTGGGAATACCCAGGCTTGGACTGTCAATGAAGCTTATGTAATTGAATTACTTGCAATTGATCTTTCCTGAGTCCTGCCCATTTTTGCTCTGTGCTCCAATAACAGATGAGCAAGCTTGGTACAGAGTGAAAGCTTGTCGTGTATAGAACTGAACCCCATACCTACGAAAGATGTTGTGAGAGTGATCATTTTAATCCAAACCATGATCTTTCTCTAACCTTAACCAAGTGTTTTTGTCCCTAAACCTACCATGATCGTAACCAGAGTGTTGTCGCCAAAATTGTAAGTCAACCAAAATTTGGGAGAAACTAAAACTTGGACCTGATGATGGTGCTGGATTTGGGGTTCTTAAAGTGTGGCCTGTGGGCCAGTGGGAGCCCTCAGAAAAACCAGACATGAAATATATTTTACTCATCGGTCACTTTCAACAGCCTACATTAATACACTACTTGGCTACTGCGTCAGTCTGCGCCCCCCCTGATGAGAATCTGTCAGGTTAGGAATGACAACTTGTAGAAAGCAAGTGGTTGCATGGCAATTATGATTGTGGGAAATGTTCTGTCGTCAGTGCTAGTGCTCCAGTTTGGTGGACAACTCTGCAGTTCATTGTGGAATGAGATGAAAAAGCCACAGTAATAAATGCTGCATAGTGGCAGACAAAATGAGGTTTCAAGAAAAATGGATCAACTTTTATTTTGTTGGACCTTGGGGGACAGATAAAATGATTTGCCTCATCTGCAAACACATGAATTTGGTGCTAAAAGAATTTTTGATATTAAATGCCCCTATGAGACCAAGTACAAATCATATGACAAGTTAATGTGCGGCTCTCAATCACGTACTGGCTCCTGAAATTAGGCAGTCAGTCATTAAAACTTCGAGAATCCCTGCATTGCATGGAAAGTCATCAAAGTTATTATTCACCCTGAGGGGACATAACTGTGTGTGCTAACTTTAATGGCAATCCATTCCAACAGCTGTTAACACATTTCACTTAAAAAACCACCAGTGTGAACCTCATGGTGGTGAGAGGAGGTCCTTGCTGTCAGTTCATCCTCTGGGGACGTCATTCCCCGGAGACATGCCTCCAGCATGGTTAAAAATACAACATTTTGCCGCAGAGTTGCAAAGAGTGACCTCTTCCTTCATTACCATAAACATGGGCACTGTAATTTATTTCCCACATACACTGTCCTAGTGCTGCAAACAATACCTAGCACACAAAATGTGTATCAATCCACAGCTGAAAATAGTTCCCAATAAATGCAAGATTTTGTATTGTAAAGAACAGCGACAGTAATTAATTGCTGCTTGTGGTCTTTTCATGGGATTTGCTGACAATAAGCAAAACACAGAATAGTGCCAGAGGTATCCTTTAAACATGTCACTTAGAACAACTCTACCTCTTTCTCTATTAGCTCCCATTTCAAGGCTATTTGTCAGGAAAAAGACAGAGAGGGCTGCAGTAAGCTGTTTCCTTATTACCGCCAAATAAAAGGATCTTCGATTCAGCTTTTAAATTCAGCTAAAAGACTGCCTGCTTTTTCCATTATGCCCTCAGAGAGCCTCCTTGAAATGCCCATCAGCATGTTCTCTCAGTGTATTAGACCATGAGGCGGTGCAGTTTGTTTTGATTTTGTTTGAAGGGAACATTTTCTTCAAACAGTCCCTGTCGCCAGATCCCGCAGAATATTGATTAGAGGAGTCAGGTCACCACATTACATTTATCTCTGCAAACACCGTTGCCATGACATGAGAACAGGTTGCTAAGCTAATTTTGCATTTGTGCCGAAAAGGTTGACAAGAATCAGATAATGAGTAGAGGAGGTAAAGGATGTGAGATAACAGAGCAAGAGTAAACAGCAACGCTTCAATCACGCATGGCGGGAACGTGTAACATCTGTTTTGTCAGGGATGTTGATAGCTTAACATACTGTAATAAAATACAGCCGCAAATGTCATCACTGTGTCAAGCTGTAACAGATTATAATAGCCCTGTGCACTGATGCATATTAATCAGAGAATAATGTCATGAGATGAAGGACATAAATCATACTGGGTAAATGTTAGTGGGCTAATAAAAAGCTGGATAATAGCAGGTTTTCATGCACACACACGCAAGAAAAATGTTGTTTGAGTAAGATTCAGCAGGTTATATAAAACGCCAGAATTTTAAGGGGCGCACTTTATTTTACGGAAAACTAATGAGACGTAACAAGCTGTACTTTGTATTAAATTGGGCAAAAGCTAAAATTGATATGCTTTACTAGACAGTAAACAAAAACAACTATACCCAAATTAGACACCATACACCCAACAGTACACTAATAAGACATAACAAGCTACGCATTGTATCAAATTAAACAAAAACTGGTAATAATGTTCAGTTTTTGATCCTTTAGTTCACCCTCACCAGAATTAATTAGAGAGTAATTAGGAACACATTACAACAGAAATATACTGTAAAGTAAAATGAAATCACATATTTGCTACTTGACACGCACCTTCTTTTGCATGCAATTAGTAGAGAGGCCAAGACTGACGCCTACTTCTTTTATCAAATCACATTATCTGCCTACAGTATTATAATAAGTCTGTGGAGTCACCCAGAGACAAAATATTCCTCTACTTTCTATATTTTTTGGCCATTACTTGGTATGTCTGGTTCAGATATTGTTTTACATGTGAAAGTAGCACATATGTGATTTAACTTTGGTGCAGTTCTGTTCTAATGTGTCCTTAATTACTCTTGAATGAAGTCTGAAAAGGGTCTAACTGTGGTAAATAATAAAACACTTTAGTTTACAGTACAGTTCTTTTCTAATGTGTTTCTAATTATCCTCTAAAGCGTAGGGTATATGGTGTCTAATTGGGGTACATTGTGCGTTTGATGTCTAATAAAGAAGATATTATATGTAGTTTTTGTAGAAATTAACCTAAATATGGCTTGTTACGTCTTATTTGTGTACTGTCAAATAAAATGCAACCATTTCAAGCTGCGGTTTAAAATAAACGTATCGCATGAAAGATTTTCATCAATATCTGAACATTATACAAGTCTGATTAAATTGACCTTGTAGTTCTTCCGTATCACGTTTTTTCTCCCCTTGCGGGCTAAACTGAAGGGTCATAATGGCACACTGTAGTTTATCATTGTTCCCACGCCTCTGCCTCAGAGCCAGCAGAAAACCTCATCGACCCGAAGAACAAGCTATAGCGCCTATTGACTGGCCACCTCTCCTGGTGGCCATTATCTTTACTGCCTTGTTACCAGATGGAGCCGGTCAGCACTGGCACACAAAACAACCTCATCCACCTCCTCTGTGTGAACAGATGGACCGTGAGGAGATGGGTGATATCACATGAAGCGAGGGTGCAAAGAATTAAAAAGGGGAGGCTTGCTGACCGTGTGCAACTAGGCGGTACGATCACAAAAGAGAGATAGACGCGGGGCAATTACGTGTTCAGAGGAAGACGGATAGGTCACATCCTGTGGAGGTGCACATCCAAAATAACAGGAAATGCTGCCCCTCTGGACTGTCATCAGCCTCACTCTGGTGATGGAAATATGCTACACCTTTGTGCTGCTGCCTGATTTTCTTCTCTTTTGCAAAGTTCATGAAAACAGAAACATTTCTTGGAGCACTTTTGACTTTTGAACACCCACTAACGCCTCCAACCCGCACACTCCTACCCTACCATATCTTTATAAATAAATAAACAATTCATATGATAATAATAAATAGTAGTAAAATGCAGATATAAAATCCTGTCCCACAAGAACACCTTTAATATTTTAATTGTTCCAACATGGGGTCTGCATATTAAACCATACTATCATTATTTCTTCACACTAGCCTACTGTATATGTGGAAACCTCTGAAATGATCTGCAGATGATTGATCCTTGAAAAAGTTTATCTGGTGTATGTGTATTATTGTGGGGAGTATGTTATCCTGACATTTGACAATACCTTAGCAACTATCTTACAATCTAAATAGTCTGGCATTAATTATCTCTCTTCCCCACATATCCGGGGCTATTTTATCACAGAAGTTTTAGCTACACTAGCGACCATGCTACATGGATGGTCAGTCGTTCTTTGGAGGTCCCCTGACTTTTCCTGTAGCACCACCAGCAGGTCATATATTCAGAGAATTATCAGGTGATCCCTTGACGTCAACTCTTGACAATTGTCAGATGTCAACATTTAGTGTAGACATTTATTTTCTCCCCGGGGTGAGCTGTTAATAACTTTCATGATCTCCTGACTTTTCATGCAGCACCCTCAGGCCAGAATTTAAATCTGTCCAGTACTTTATTACAATCACAATATAAATGTAAAACCACTGCCATTCCCATCAGCTTCAGCTGTAGTCTCGCTTCTCTCCACAGCGCTCAGTGCTGACGAAAGGTGTCACATCATCATTCTGCTATAGGGGGGAAAAAAATGCCCTGCCTTGTTTGTATTTCTCTAAACCAATCACAATTATCTTGGGAAGAGATAAGCTCAGGATGCAGCGACCAACGGTGCCCTTGCAAAAATAGTGTTGGGGGATTTGTTTTGTTTGAATGTCAGTCAGGAGATGAGCCCTGGCATGAAAATGTCCAAATCACCGCAAAAGAACAGGTAACAGCTGCTAGCCTCTTATGTTTGTACCATTAGCGACCCAGGTGCTAATTTGCCATTTTCAGCGTGTAGGTTGCTAGTTTGGATGTTGTTGCTGTTTCCTGGGGACTTTGAAAATACAGATAGACAGATAAAAGACCTTAGTCTTAGCTGTAGTTTGGTGATTAGTGCTAATTAGTGTGTGTTAGCATGAGTTTGCACTTTGAATAAATGCCTATTAGATGCTACTCTCTGTTAGTTGTACTTCCTCATGGCTGTTTGGTTTTTTTTGTAACACTTGCTAACAGGCTTTTGCCCGCTCGCCACAGGACGGTCTGTGGTTCTGAGAGTCTGAATTAATTCCCTCCCACTCACTTGCATAAAATCTGCCTCAGATTGGGAACACCACTCGCAGGAGATCAGGGCTAGAGTACTATCTGCCTGACACCGTTATCACTGGGAGAGTGATCTTAAAACATACATGGATGAAAGATGAAGGTCTTTCATGCTGACAGAAGGAACTCCTCCTGCAGGAGAGACACTGAAGTTATTGTTTGAGCCAGAGTACTAGTATCTGCTGTTTGTGAAGGGATTTGTTGATTTATCTGTGACTCCATCCCCAAAATGGCCTCATTAGAGCGGATTCTTGCTTGGCAGAGACATTTCTCCTCCGCGCAACACAAAGAAGTGTTGGGCTTTTTGAAGTACTGCCTGCTCTCATTTCTGGCACACCTCCTTCTGGCGTCATGAAGCGACCTGAGCACATGTTAAATTGAGACAGATCTACGCCTTTTCCAAATGTTACCATCCTGTTCCTCTGTCTCCTCTTCTCTCACTCTCTCCCCTCTGTGTGGATGTGGCCTGGGGGATCCTATTTATGCGACCAGGCAGCTGTCAACAGGGCAGCCTGGCAGCCTGCAGAGGAGCCTGAAATGTGAATTGCTATTTCCAGGACTCCACAGAATACCAAAATGAAGCTCAGGAGAGAATAAGTCATGCTACATACTGAACAATGTAGACGTGCAATGGATGTGTAATCAGGTCATGCTGCTTTATGTTGCTTTCCCCAACAAGAAGCCACCTCATCCCTCTGATAATTGTCACATTCTCATCTCAGTGCATCTATTTTCATTTTTCTCTAGCTCTCTGTACATCTTATCAAAAATATATAATGAAAAAGCAACGAGAGCAGAGAGAGTGCAAGTGTGTGCCGATGTGTGAAGTAATGTGTTTGCAGGAGAGAGAGGGACAGAGGGAGCAGAGAAAAAGGAGCAAAGGGGGGGGAGCACAAGAGCGGGACGATTGATAGATAGTCACGACAAAATGAAGCATGAGTCATGTTGAGTGGTGACGCAGATGGATGGGTCAGGTACACAGCACCCATGTCATGTAATCACTGACCCAGAGGGTGCAGGCAGGCAGAGAAAGTGCAACATTATCCAAGCAATAAAAAGAGACAAGAATCCCCGATCGATAACTGCCGTAACTCTCACTGTTATGTCATTTTTATGGTGCATTTTACTGGGTGTTTGATGTGGCGTTATCTCCGCTAAGCAGGATTTATTTGTCTCCGAGTCTCTAAAGGTATTCACTCGATGAAGACTTGCTCTCAGCAAGACAAAGTGTTAGTCTGTTGCACTTTTAGAGGACAGCTCATTCCTGTTACAGCTCTGTGTTGAGAAATAAATGGAAAACTTTGCATTTATGATGAGTCAAAGTCTGAAAAGGTATGGCAAAAGGTTCAAACACAATATAACACGGCAAATTCAAATGGCAACATTGATTATGGGAAATCTTAAAGCTGCTATAATCAATATTGATGTATGCGCAAATCATCCAGTAATTATATGCAATCTATGAAAAGCTGCTTTGAGTGACAAACCCACAGAGAATTATCACATCAGCTGTATTCTGTTTGAATTTTAGAGTTTTACATCCTGCAATTTCCTGTTTTGGTTCCCTCTCACCAACAGAAATATTACTCCATATCACATCAAATGTTGCTCCATATATTAGATGGATGTGTAAATACTTGATTGTTTTCTCGCATGTTTACCATATCATCTTTATGAGGTGATCAGTGTTGTATTTACACCTCACTGGGCTAGTGAAAAAAATCAATTAATGCAGGTTTAATGTTACATCATGAAATTATATTTTCAGTGGTGGAATGTAACTACAAGTATATTTACACAAGTACTAAGCACAAATTTGAGGTAGCGTATTTATAGTTTACTTTTTACTCCTCTACATTTATTTGACAGCTTTAGTTACATATTACTTTACAAACAGAGTTGTGTCAGATTACTTTGAACTTCAGAGTCAGTTACTGAATACAAATGAGATGGCAATTTTTGTATTTAGTCATTTAAGATATTGGAGTACAAAAAATATAACCTAATCTGAATACATTCAGATTACTAAATATCATTTAAAATACTGCACAATATACAAAAAAATTGATGCAGTCACAAAAATGTGTTACACAAATATTATTTTTTATCTTTAAACTTATCAAAAAAATTTCAGTGCAAATAAATGCAATGCAAATTGTCTTCAGAAACCCTAAGACACCTTTTTATGAGTTAATAGAGCAACATAATGAAAAATATGTTTTATAATTTTAGAATTGCTACTTTTAGAGACGTAATCAAAAATTTAATGAAGTAATCTTACTTAAAAGGATACATTTTTTCAGATGTAATCTGGGCTGGTTATGTTTGTGTAACCAGATTACATGTAATCTGTTACTCCCAAATCCCAAATTCATAAATTAATATTTTTCCATACAAAACATATGAAGAGATTTGTTATGTATTTAACTATCCAACAGTAAAAGTAACGAACAGTGGCAACTATTTTGATAATTTTTCTTACAAAATCATTCATTGTTCCAGCTTCTCTAATGTGAGGATTTGCTGGGGATGAGGCTTCTGCACAGAAGCCCAACCTCAACCCGATCCAGCATCTTTGGGATGAGCAAAGATGCTGATTTAGAGCCCAAAATTGGTGCCTGACTTCACTAATACTTGAGTGTCTGAATGAGAGCAAATCTCTGCAGTCAGACTCCAGAATTTTTGGAAATCCTTCCCAGAAGAGTGTCAGGCTGTTATAGCAGCACAGTGGTTTGTGAATGAGACTGACAACAAACACATATGAGTGTAATTTTAAGTGTCCACTTTTGAGTGTGTGTCCAAATAGTTTTGGCCATATAGTCTAGTTATAATATATCATCTGAAAAACAAAAGTACAACCTTTTTTTAAAAAAAAACAACAAAAAAACACGTGTGTTCTATAAACCCCAGAGTATCGCTTCCTCTCAGTCATGATCACTTTTTACGTTTCAATATGTTTTAACTAATCCTTTCCTCGGATCTGCAAGGATTAAGGAGAAAATGTGTGAAAATGGAAAATGAAATGAGATTTTAAATGCAGCTGACTCATGCACTAGGTTCAATGTAGTGAATCACAGACTGAGAACTAAGCAGCTTATAATTGTGTGTTCTCCTGCTGAGTGATTATTGTTGTGTTAAAATTCTCAGCAGGATCTTCTCCTATAGATCAAACAGTCTTGAAACCACTTGCGTTAACATTTTTGGTTGGATCTTCTTTTGGATATGACGCAGGTAGGAATATCTAAATGCAAAGAGACAGAGCATCAACAATTTCTAAACTAGTTTGTAATGTTATTTATCCTGCTAAAATGTTCACTTTAGTCAAAATAAGAGCCATTTCGGACTTTTTTGCCATTGGGACTGGAGGACATGGTAATGGACAGATGGATATTCTCACACCTGTGCAGAGTGATGGCAAAATGATTCAAAATGCCAGGCTTTGAAAGAGTGTGACCTTTCACATAATTTCTAACACGAGCGTGTTCATATTTTTTATCTTTTGATGCATCAGATAGAGAAGGCTGGTCCTATCCAAGAGGACGACAGGTGGGAAATGAAACTAATGAAATAAAATGTCATTAAATGAGATTAAATGGTAAAAATATCCGGCTTTTATCTCTTTGGTTTGTTTTAGCCATCATTCCACATTTTTAACTCTTGTGTTTCATACATTTCTGCATTGTTTGTGCCACAGATATGAATTGTTTGCTGTCCATGCCCGTGTTTGCATGTGTCTGGTGGGGAATGAACATTACCGTCATTTTTATTATTAAATCAACAGGCAGGATAAAAGGCTTCTTTGCCCACACTGAATAGCAGATGGAGATAAAAGCGCCTGACAGCAGTCTGAGAGCAACATTATCAGAGAAGACAGATCCAATCAGAGGACAAATTAACATAAGGGACCTATTTTATAGTCCATAGACATTAAAATGTAATATCTCTATTTGGTTTCGGTGTAAAGATGAAATATTGAAAGCAGACTAAATAGTTTAGTTGTATTAGAAAGGCGTTTAATATTTTCTCCCATACAATTTTGAGTGTCTCTAATCACTCATACAAACAAACACATTATCATATTTCTATCATCAGGGAAATGAAAGCCATTGAATGTGTCTTTTAGCATCTTATAAAGGAAAATTATTATGGGTCCCTTTGCATGGCAGCTATTGGCAGCAGAATGAATTTGAAAACATCTTTAAAGGAATAGTCCCGACATACATATATTTGTTTCCTTGCCAAGAGAGATGAGAATATTGATTAGGCCTGGGCAGTAGTGACATGCTTCAGCAATAGACATTTAATCAATAGCAATAGGACACTTGATCAATAAAATGTTTAGTTGTTTTACTTAAATGCATTAAATGCAAACCACCATGAACGCACATGGCAAATACACCTGGTTCATAAAGTACCTAACATATCCCTTGATAATGGAGCATGCTATGAGTGTCACGCCAACAACCAGTCATGAAGTGGAGTGAGAAAATGAGTGCAGACGGTGAAGAAATTCTTTATAAAAAAGTACAGGTCGGGGCGGATGTTTAGCTCAGTGGGTAGAGCGCCCGCCCCATGTATGGAGGCTATCAGTCCTCTGCAGTGGCCGCTGGTTCGACTCCCGCCTCCGGCCCTTTACTGTGTGTCATCCCCTCTCTCTTCACCCCCTTTCCTGTCTACTCTTCAGCTATACTATCAAATAAAGGCATAAAAAAAAGCCCAAAAATATAACTTAAAAAAA
>JAJHUR010093341.1:5390-30109 GCA_027495735.1 Lutjanus campechanus
ATATACAAAAACCCCCCCCCCCCCCCCCCCCCCCCCCAAAAAATGTATATGTTAAAACAACAATTCTAATTCAATTCAATGTTTTTGGTGAAACTCTATTTTCTCTGTGCAAGAAAACAACCTCGTCCCAGACAAGAATTCACAAATTCAAACAATTTTAAAATGTGCTATTAGAATTATCTTTGTTTTAAAATCAAATTTTTAATGGCAGTGTTGGCCCTTTAATAAAGTGGTGTCCCACATGTCCATCAGCTACCACCATCTATCAGATTTTTACCAAAACCTGATTTAATCAGGCATAAAAAGGGTTAACTATACCCTAAGGACCCCTGTCTCACTTCCTGGTTTTAAAAAGGCAGGAATACTGTTCAAGCACTGGTAAACTTTCTATTTTTAGACAAATTCATTCAATAACATTGCTATCAGATGTGTCTCAACCATAAAGTGTCAACTTTATAGCCCTTCTAAATCAAAGCTAAATAAGAATTATGGTTTAAAAATGTGTATTTTGATTTACATTAAGAGAACTCTGAGACACTTTTAAAAATAAAATGGCTGCTTGCTATGACTCTGCTGTGAAATGAAAAAATGTTACATTTTGTCGACTCTATAGGACGTCAATCTGTCAGATTTTCCAAGTGACAGAGGTGACATCTACATTTCATTAAAAAAAAAAAAAAGAGTTTGGTCCTTTAATACATATTTTCCAGCATAACTGAAGAGTAAATATCAAAACCTCCTCCAAATATGGTTTTGCCCCAGTTCTCAAGAATGAGTGAAATATTATTTTTTCTGTTTGGTAAATGGGTGCAACACTTCAGGGTTACAGTGTGAACAAGGCCACCCAGGCTCACATTAATGCAGATGTAATATAGATTTATTAATTCACTGGTCATGAAATCCACAGTAGACATCAATATCAAACCACTAAGTCTTGTTTTTACGCCTTCTACTCCACGAGGCCATGAATCCCCAGGGTTTATTTCCCCCCTTGTGCGAGCATGTGGAGTGTTATGTGGAGCGATGTGTAGCACAGAAAGCATTCCCCTGCAGTTTACTGTGGGCTTGGCTGGGTATGGCAGATGTCTGCAACACTGCTCCGCTCCAAGTTGAGGGCTCCATTTCAAAGGCCTGTTTACTGGCAAGCCTTAATAGGAAGTGATCTTAAAGTGTTCCTTTAAACATGTCGGAGGCTAATGGTTTAATTTGCTCTGGGTATTGCTCTGTCTAATGAGATTTAGCATGCGCTCCCAACTGCACCGCTCAAACACTCATCTTTTGGAAAGAGAGACATAATTTCCTCTGTTCATTTATAACTCTGCATGTCTTTTAATTTGTCACATCATGGTTTTTTTTTTCCCTTGTTGCTGCATCAGACTTGATTTTCCTTATGAGAGCGATACTGGCTTTCTGACGCAGCTTGTGCCTGTGTAGTCTACATGCTGGTGTAATGTGAGTTTATGACTATATGTTGTGTGTGTGCATGTATTTTGAGGTTAGTCTTCCTAGTCTTATTTGCATTCTTCTGATTGGACAGTACATAGACAGTGCAGGGCAACAGTGGCACATACTGATGCTGCGGCCGGTGAAATAAAGAAATACACTCGCAGGCATTGGACAAGGAACCGTGGGGTTTGGATTAAAGATCAGCAGACCTTTAGACCATCAACAATGCACACAGCATCTTTCAACCAGTGATGGAAAGAGTACTGAAAGTCTGTACTAAAGTACTGTTGCATGTCTAAAATATTTCTCAGTTACAAGTAAAAGTACTGGTGTTAGGGCTGCAAATTTTGTGCATCTTCCTCAGCAATAATTGAAAACACTAACAACTGATCATTTATAAGATCATATCATTTTCAATTTTTTTCCCCATTTTCTTTCTCATTTTTTGGTGCCTTTGCTAGACTATTGATTAAATATCCATAATTACATTTTTAATTGGTAATCATCAGCATCTTTACTCCAAACCTGTGCTGCAGCATTTAGTTTTGCTTTTCATCTGTATGTCTTTGTTTTCATTGGTCTATTTGCAATCAGATCACCTTATTGGCTGCTAAAATACAGATTAAAGTTTTGGATATAAATTCAAATTGTACTCAGTACTCAATTGTAAAAGTAACTAAATAGATTACACAGTAAAATGTATACTTAAGTACAAGTAAAAGTACAGACTTGAAAATCTACTAATAAAAGTACAAATACCTCCAAAAAACGACTTAATTAAAGTAACTTGAGATCTTGTAATTGATTACTTTCACCCCTGCTTTAAACCTCACAGTCAGATCAGCCGGACACACTGCTGTGTGTTGTGTGACCACCCCAGGAAGAGTGGAGGAGAGCAGTGCTGGCTGCTCCTCATCGCCTAATGTCCAGCCAGGAAAATGAATTGGATGGGATGGGAGTCAGGTTGGACAAACAACAGGAAACCAGAGACTGTTGTGTCCACATCTGACAGAGACCTGCTCCGTCATGACATCCAGGAACAAGCTGTTGCACCTGATGAGTCAGTTCATTTGCGGCAGCTGAACAAAGCGAACCAGGTTACTTGGAACAACCAGTCTTCTCAGCGCTTGCACTGCTAATGCTAAATGCTAATGCACTGTAGTTTATTTATTGTTGGGGGACGTACAGCTCCTGTGTGTCAGTGAACGGTCTAACCCTGCACTTCAGAACTGCATAGTTCTCAGTCTGTTCACATGTTTTCAGCAGCTATGTTCTAACACATAAAATGTGTTTAGAAGGAAATATCTGAATTTTCTTTACACAGGCTTTAATTATCTGTATGTGTTCTATGTCTGTGAAGGGACCCTGTGTTGTAGTGATAAATAAATCACCTTGATACCTTGTATATGTGTGTGTGACCTTCTCATCAGTGTATACATTTAAATATAATAAATATTAGCATCATACAAAGAGCTTACATCAGGTATCATTATGCTGTAGTGCTTAGCGACATATTAGTGAGTTGCTAGGCTTGCAAATTGTGCCATTAATTTGCTTGAGCACAAAAGAGAGAGTGTGTGTGTGTGTGTGTATGTGTTGCTGCATGCACACATTTTACACACACTCTGGCAGAGCGGGTGCAGGACTGAACAGTGATGGATTGGGTCCCACAGGCCTCTGGTGTGTCATTTCCAGCGTCCAGCCGGTGGCTCAGGTCATCGCAGGGATCAAAGGCTACGGCTGGATCACAGCAGCATCCCTCCCTCTGGTGCAGGGACTTACACTCTGGATGAAGACAGATAGAAAGTTGTGTTCTCCTGTCTGACAGCCTCTTCATTTACCTGTCTCTGATGGAGGACGCCCTCCTGTACTCTTTGCCAGAGGCAAGATATTTCTCTGTCATTTCGTTTCTGATTTGTTGCTCGTGTTATCACGATGATTTCACATCAAATTCTCCTCAGAGACTGAACATTACCTGGTTGCCACGAAGCTGGACCCTGTCATGATTTTCTCTCTATCTCACTCCTTAATTTAAAGGGATAGTTCAGATTATTTGAAGTGGGGTTATATGAGGTACTCGTTGATCAGTGCATTACCTACAGTAGATGGCAGTCAGTGCGACCCCTGTTTTCAAAGGCAGAGAATAGTACCAGCATGGAAACTAAGCCATGTACAGCTGTAGACAGGGTCAGCAACTTATTTTAGCCACCTTAAAAAAATCAATATTATTATAAATATATGCTTTCCCTTGCTGTCAGACAGACTTTTTCTCTTAGGAAACCATTGTTATATAGGTCAGATCACTTTATCCAAAGCCACCAAACTCCTTTAAAAAAACACAAATTTTACCTCACTGAACATGGGAGTTGTTGGTCTACCACTGCCTGAAGTCAGGCTTATTATAAGGTCCCTTCCTGAACAGCTCTGATTCAGCAGATGGATAGATTAATTATTGTTTAACTTTTGCGTTCATGCTAATAACCAGAGGCGGCAAAAATACTTGTATTCTTAACTAAGGTAAAAGTACATATACTTGCTTAAAAAACCTTAACCTTAGCTTAGCTAAGCCTCCCTCTCTGTCTGTTTCATCTTGTTACGTCTTTAAGTCCATTTCACGCTGGTACGTCTTATGCAATGTTTTCGTTTTGTTATGATTTGTTATGTAATTTTCATCTTAATAGGTCTTTTACAATATTTTTGTCTTGTTACATTGTTGTTGTTGTTTTTTTTCTTTTGTTACATCTTTAACTGCTTTTTCATCTTGTTACAACTTTTGCATAATTTTTGTCGTGTTACATCTTTTACATTTCATCTTGTTGTTGTTGTCTTCTTAGCTCTTGTTACGTAATTTTTGTCTAGCTATGTCTTACCCATAATTTACACCAGGCACGGCTGCACCGCCTCACGGCTGCGCCACAGTTTTGTTCCGTCATACTCACAACTTCAATTCACATCAGCAGCGTTTCAGACGCGGAGTGTCTCAGAAGTGGAGCAGTTGTTGACTTGTTTACTTCGTTGTTTTGGGTCATTTATCCTTGATTTTTGTGCTTCTACCATGGGTAAGAAGTCTATGTAGTTATGTGGTTTCTTTTTTGTATGTTTTAATTGTGTTTAATGTTAATTTCCTTCTTTATTGTGCTGTAGTCTTCAAAGTCATGGATCAAAGTTTTGGAGCTTTGTTTAATTAAAAAATACATCTCTATAATCGTCTCAATATCATGAAACATACCTGTTGTCGCTGGGTATGACATAATGTTGAATGAATCAAGTGAAATATGATCCGTCGTCGACACAAGATGTTTTATTTTGAAAATTGACCGGATTCACTATGCTTTTCGTGTCGGGACTTCCTGTCTGGTTCGATCTCCCCTGCGCAGCTTGACGCGCCATCCATCAAAAATAGACTTGCACTGATGGATAACATCTCTTTTCTATGTTTTCGTGTCCCATCCACTCAGGGTGAAATCAGTACAAGATTAAAATAATCGCATTAAAAGTAAATTAACAAGCCAATTTTGAAATTGTAAGGAGTAGCAAGTAAAGATAGAAACAAAGCAGACTTTTTCATGCAGCCTCAGTCTGGTCACTTTGCTGCACAGTGACACAGAGTTCGACTGACAGCTTTCACACCAGCCCAGATGAGTTTGTCAGGTTAGGTGTGAAAGCAGATTCAGAGAGCCACAATGAAACAGGATATTCTGGGTTTGTTGAATACGTATCAGACTCTAATTCAAAATCAATACTAAAAATCCGGCCTTACAACAAAACCTTGGCCTGTGGCCCGGTGCACATGTGTATTTGTGATTTTCTACACAGCACAGCACGGAGCCATCACACTGGCCCAGAGGCTTTACATCAGGATGATATCATGTACATAAAAGTAGCTTTTTGAGGAAATACTAAACCTTCATGGTTTAAAAATAAAAAATATAAAGAGTCATGACTGACCTTGTTTATAGTTCTTGTCAAAAAGTGCCCTATAGTGATGGTGGTTGGTTACTGGGACAAAAACAGATTTTGGTGTCTACTCTGATATCACTGAACAGGTGAGTTGACCATTAACGTGTCTGCCTTCTGTTATTTAAAAAAATATCAATTCCACTCTTTTTATTGGTTTGATAAATAGGCAGAGGTGGCAAAAGTCCACACATTCTGTGCTCAAGTAGACCTACAGATACATGTGTAAAAAAAACAACACTGGTAAAAGCAGAAGCACCGATTCAATTAATTTACTGCAGTAAAAGTGAAAAAATAAAGGCTCTGAAATGTGCTCAAAGTGTAAAAGTAAAAAGTCATCCTCTGAAGAACATTTCTACTTAACTGAGTAGAACCGAACTGAACGGAACCTTTTCCCCACAACCAAATCTCCCTCTCTGTCTGTTTCAGCTTGTTCTGTTTGTTACGTCTTGTTACATCTTACAGAGTTTTCAACATGTTGTCTTTTTTGTCTTGTTATGTCATTTTTGTCTTGTTACCTCTTTTCGTTGTTACATCATTTTCATCTCATTACATCTTTTTTACATAATCTTATATCATCTTTCACATATTTTTGTTTTGTTACATCGTGTTACGCTGGTTGTGTATTGTTAATGTTGTTATGTTGGTTTCATATTGTTACATCTTGTTATGTCGATTGCATATTGTTACATCATGTTAAATTGCTTTTGTATTCTGACATCTTGTTGCATCTTTTTCTGTCTTGTTATGTCTTTTCCATCATTTTTATCTTGTTAGGCATTGTTATGTTATTTTTGTCATGCTACGTTGTTTTGCGTCTTGTTGTGTAATTTTCGTCTTGTTACGTCTCTTAGGCCATTTTCATCATTATGTCTGATATTTGTGTTCAAATGTAGAGAGTAAATGTAAAAAGTTGACAGAAAAAGAAATACTCAAGTAAAGCATAGATACCTGAAGAATCTACTCAAGTAAAGTCACAAAGTATTTGTACTAAGTCATTTCCCATCTCTGTAAATAAGTCAGGGTTAGCATATAGCCCACTGCTACTAAGCATAAGTATAAGGTTAGCAGGCCAATGGGCCACCCTACCAAGCAGATCCAATCTGATATTTTCACTTGTAGATTTAATTAGAGATGGGACTCAACAGTCCTCCTTAGGAACTTTCCCATCAGTCCCTTGCTTTTTCTCAGTCTGGTTCCCATCTTACCAAGTGGAGTATGAGGGGTTAGATGCTGGGGATAAGCCCTTCTGGGTAAAACTCCATGAAATGGAGCAATGGGATTACAGGGTCCGTGCACAAGTCTCAAGCAATCCTCTCTGAACCCTGTTGGCCCTGTTCATGTCTGCTTTTCATCTCTTTGTGTTTTCTTATTTTTCCCCTAAATCCATTGGCACAGATGATTACTTGTCAATAGAGACTCCAACTTTGATGAAGAGTTGCGGTCTAAAGGACAGGATGTCTCACCTGTGTAGGGACAGCAGAACATAACACATCATGTTGTGTTGGGATTTTAAGGTTCCACAACACCGCAAAAAACAGTCAGTGGAAAAGTCCTTCAGAGGACGACTTTTTACTTTTACTTTGAGTACATTTCATGGCCTGTACTTTTTTCACTTTTATCTGAGTGAAGAAATTGAATCAGTACTACTAAGTAAGTAAGTGTCTGTAATTGTCCTTAAGAAAAGATGTGTGCACTTTTGACACTTTCGCCATATTAATAAAAAAAGTCAGCATGTGGTATTCATGATATCCTGCAGCACTAAAGTGATTAGATTCATGATTAAACTTAGCAGGAGTGTGTTCCCTGAAGAGTGACTTCGTTATAACACTGACACCATTTTCAACTATCACTTTCCTTGAGCAAGACATTAAACCCCAGAGGTGCAACCACGTCATCGTTTTGCAAGTCACAAGTCATCCCAAGTCTTTGCATTGTCGAAAGAAGCTGGAAGTTGTTGCAGCTCCTTTTATAATTTTTGCCCTTCATGTTTTGCATACTGGACTTTGTTTTTTGTTGACCAGCACATAGTTTTTGTACACAGATGACTACGACATTACCCGTGCAAAAATATCATATAAAGTCTCACTGTGGATTAGTTTATTATCCTATCATTCTTTCTTTCATTCTGACTCAGTTTTGGACTTAACATGCGTGTGTGTGTGTGTGTGTGTGTGTGTGTGTGTGTGTGTGTGTGTGTGTGCAGCAGACAAACCTGGATGTGTTTTTGGTTCTTTGGTGTATACATACATGAATTGTAGTTGAGTTGCATAAGCATTCAGCTTCACCTGCAGAGGTGACCTCCTTCTCAGGAGTCATGCTGCCTTGTTTTTTTTTACACAGCTATATGTACACTGGCATGTCAAGGGATTATATTCAAATGGCAAAAGTCATATATAATGAATATGTAATCATACACCTCTACAGGTGGCTACTGGCACCAGTGTGAGGTGCTCAGGTGTTTATTTACTTCATCTTCTCCAAGTATAAAACATTCTAGTTGTGATTTTATTTGATTTGATTTAACCTTTATTTAGCCAGAGAAACCCCACTGAGACCAAGGTCTCATAACTGATGGATATCATGCATACAATTGATTTAAAACAAAAATATAAAACATCAGCCATCAATAATCAGTTATAACATATTAGTAATTAATATTAACAACAATAAGCAATATTAACACATTCAAATAAAAAGACAGTATATTATCACAATTCAAAGCATCCACAGACCTTGACAACAAATTTATTTGACAAATCTTTGAATTTGCCCAAAGAGACAAGTGCATATGGTCTCTTAAAACTTACCCAAGGTTCTCAGTGCACAGCACAGCAGTTTTTCCCAGTTCAGTTCTGAAATGACACCAAGATTTCTAATGTAAGAGCTTTGTGAGATTGTGGAGCCGGCTATGTTTAGATGGAGATCACAGAAATGATTTCTAATTAAGGGGAGGCATCCATCTGATTTCTGTTATACATTCTTCCATTCTCACCAGCTGCTGACAGCTGTCAGGCTTAATGGAAATGTTAAGTTGAGTGTCATCAGCATAGAAATGGAAACTTACATTGTAATTATTGATTATTGTACTGGGAGGTAACATGTAAATGGACAAGCAAATAGGGCCGAGCACGGATCCCTGTGGCACGCCATTACCGACCTTGTGCTTTGATGAATGGTCGTTCATCAAATAAATAGTAAAATTGATTAGCGACAGACATCCACTGATTTCTTTCAGTTCTAACATGAATTAACTTCATATCAGGAAGCATCACAGAAGCCTGCAGAAGAGGCAGGTACAGTAAATCAAGCCCACACTGAGCGTGTGCAGGGACAGGCAGTGCAGTTTTGGCCGAGGTCTTCTGCTAATGTTCGGCAGTCATTTGTGATCTATAACTCGTCCTGTCGGTGCCCTCTTCACAGCATGGTGCAAGAACAATCTCCAAGCCAAACTAGCCTGTTCCCCTCTCTCCCCTGCTATCTTTATATTGAAATATTGTGATTATTCCCCTGGTTCAGGGGAGGCTAGCTGTAATCGCCAGACAAATGATGTGGAAAAGCAATAAAAAGCTGCTCCCGGGAGACTCTTCTAGCTGGCCGAGTGACACGGCCATGAGGGATACGAGCTGACGATGTGTCTATGGAGAGTGATCTAAGTTGTAGCAAAGCACTGCCTCAGAGCCATAGATCTGCACTGCTTAAAGGGGATTTGACTAAACAAATGGCAGCATATGGTAGATGAGAGAGAGGAGGCGAGTGGAGAAAGGGAGAGGTGGCATTGTTTTCACAGAGAAAGGAAGGGGGGGTGTAGTGAGTGGTGGGTGTGGGGGGGGGGTCCCGTGTCTCTCCTCCCCTCTTCAATCTTTCATTATGTTGTCACACTCTAGCTGCGTGCTTCCAGTAACACTTTAATTAGCCTCCATGAGTTTAATTGTGCGTGTATGTCTGCCAGCTTGTTTTGCTGCGTAAATCTGTCTTGTTTGTTTTTTCCTACTCTGAGAATCACTGCTGCTGCTGCTGCTGCTGCTGGAAACAGTGTGCACCTTACACTTCACTCCTCATTTTTCTATATATTTTTATTTTGTTTTGTTTTTTTACACAAACAAGGTTTGCATGGTTCTCCACAACATACTCTCTCACAGCTTTATACCATTATGTCTCTACAGGCTTTGGCAAGATTTCAGTAATGTTTTTTTTTTTTGCATGATGTTTTGGAAAATTCTTTTCCAAATTTCAACAGCAAAATTTGTGATCTTACACAATCAAAGGATGCACATGAAAGATGGTTTAATTAAGCTTTTTTAAAATTATTTGAACCTGGTAGTCATTTTATTTTTTGCTCTCAAATCCTTGTATCAGAATTAAGGATGTAATGATGCCAAAAGCTGTAATGTTATAAAAATACCACGATAAAAAGCCCACGATTGATATTTATTGCAATGGTATAAAACGAAGCAACATGATGACTTGAAAAAACGTCCTTTATTAAAGTTGCTGCAATAAACTTGCAGCAGCTTTGCAAGTCACATAATTTGTTGATTTTGGAGGCCTCTGTGGACAAAAGCATTAGCGTTTCCTCCGCCATAACCACAAAATATTACATCAAAAATAAATATCTAATATCTAATTATAAATATCCTCCTGCTTCTCTTTAATTGGCTACTCACTATAACTTTTCCTCGGAAAATTTAAATACAGACTCATTTCATCTGATTTCAAGGAGAATCTGACCTGGTGGTAGACACTAAAAACAACTATATAGAAATATAGAAGAGTAATCTTCCTACTAATGGTGTCGCTTGCTTATGTAGATCATATAGATGCATCAGTATTAAACTGACACTGTTTCATAACTCTTTGTAGCAGTTTTACATAATGAATCTGATGTGCACAGCATTTTTTTGCTGGTATAAAATTAATTTTTTCCTCTTAACTTAAAGTGCTTCTGTTTTCCTTCTTTAATAAAATAAAATAAATAAAATGTAAGTATCCAGCCATGACATGAGCAAGTACAAAAATGGTCATGAATTGTCTTTGTTATAAATGATGTATGCACAACTGCAAAATAAACAAAAAAAGTCAGCAGTCAGTAGCAGTCCTTTTATTAAATAAAATATAAGAAAACAAAATACTACCATGTAATATCATAATAGATATCAATATGGTATCAAGACATTTTTTATCATGATATTCAATACAGTGTTACCACAGCTCGACCGATACCAAAAGTTTTTGGGGCGATGCCGATAATGATATTAGGGAGAAAAATCCAATATGGATATATCAGCTGCAGTCCCTCCACTGTGCTTATTAAAACACTTTTGACAAAGATATGTGATGGATGCAGGATACTTAACAGTTTACTTTATTTAATTACTATTTAATTTAAAAAATTGGTAAAAATTAAAATGAAAAAAAAAAAAGACTTTGTGAGCAGTGTGATGTGTTTGGTTGTGTAGAGGTTGTCATAGAAACCCCCTCTAAATAAGTTAACCAGACCTGATTTATGACCAAGTGACAAAATATAATAAACAGACAAAAAGAAAAAAAAAAAAAAAAATCCTAATCCATCAATATATTTGTTTGAATACTTTCCTATCGGTGTTGCACAATTAATTGTAATCTTATTGAAATTGCAATATGGCCAAGTCCAAGATCCAAAAAATGGTAGAACGAGAATCAAATTGCAATTTTTTGAAAAAGGAAAAATGTGTGTGAAAAATCATTATAATGAGGCACTGTAGAGCTGCAGAGATGATCTTGTCCTTCACATGAAAGAAAACATGTTTGTTTGGTTCAGACCTCAACAAATGTCTCATCATCATGATTTTTATGGGGGTTTTTTTAAGTAAAAATGTAAATTGTGATCAGAAATGATCATTCCCACCAGTCGTATCACAATCCCAAAATGTTGCAATAATAATTTTTTTTCCACCATATTGTGCAGCCCTAATCTCTATTCTTGGTAGGCTGCTGGCTCCTGTGAGTCAGCATTTGGATCATCATGGAACATTTAAACTGCCCACTGAAAATCTGAATAAAAGTGGAATATATGTAATTTTTACTCAGTGTTCTGTCTTGGCACAGTGTATAGTGCAGGTTAAACATCATTACAGTCTGAGCCGACTGTCAGACCACACTCACACATCCCAATAAAAACAGCAATCAAAGCAGCTCCGGAAGTCCTCCTCTCTTTTTTTCTTTCCTTCTTCTTTGTGGCGAAACAAGGAGCAGGCAGTTTGCTGGCAGTAGGAGGTTTAGCAGCCTGGAGCTAACGGGAGCATCAAACCACGGCTCTGTGTTTCCATCTGTGTATGTGTGTGTGTGTGTGTGTGTGTGTGTGTGTGTGTCTGGAGCTGCTGCTGTTGTTGCTGTTGCTGCTGCTGCTGCTGCTGCTACCACTTGCCTCCATCTCCTCCCGTCTCTGGCCTAATCAACAAAACAGCCTCAGCTGCCCCTTCGGATCCCCTGCCAGGGTCCCTATCATCCTCTGATCAAATATTAATGTGTGATACTGAGCTTGCTCACTAATCCAAAGCCAATTAATATTATCTGTCAATTATTTACAGATCCTGAGGTGCGGAGGCAGATCCCTGAGGACTACATCGGCCAGGTTCAGAATACGAAATTGACTTCCTCTTTCGCCCCCCCCCCCCCCCCCCCTTCCCTCCCTCCCCAGCCTCCCTTCATTCTTTCTTCCTCTCCCCCTCTTGCGTTTTCTTTCTTTTTTTCCCTCTCTTTTCATCTCCTCCTTCCTTTTTTGTTTATGTGTGTCTTTTAAAGCCTAAATGGTTGTCTTTTCAGCGGTTCAGGGCGAGCGGCGCGGCGCAGGATGCTGCCTGGGCATTAGCATTGCTGATATATCTGACATTGCGGGATGGGGTGCGGCGGGGGGGCTGCGCTCTGGTAGGGCTTTGTGTCTGACTCTCACTCATACAGTGCAGTCAGGGAATACTGTTATTAGTTTTTATCACTGATGCGCAACAACATGACATATGTTTCAAATCCCTGCGCCTAGTGATTCGGATTGTTAGCTCCAATCACTTCCATTGTTATTCCAATAGACAGTGAATTTGCTTTTTCCACACATTTTCCCTCCTGGAGGCGGCCTTGCAAGTGTTAGCTGGGTTGACTAACACACACACACTCCAGTAATCAGTCATCACTGTTTGTCACTGGCTGTTTTTGTCCTTTACTTTCTTTCTCACTCATTTGATGGCTGAGAGAAGCGGCGGCTCTGTGGTAATGGAGTTTTCACCCTCAGAAGTCTTTATTCCACACAGTAAAGAGACTCTGCCTCTTGTAGCTTATGTAGCTGTCTGTGCAGGGGGTGGGTGGGGGTCGGGGAGGCCTGGCGGTGCTGGTGGCGGTGGTGTTTGGGGCGGGGGTGGAGGAGAGACTGGCATCTGAGAGGGAATAATGATGGCCGGTCGTTTGGATCCCTTGAGCCACAAAGCTAGCTCTTCTGCCTCTACAGAAGGGGAGAATAAAGGCCGCAGAAGAAAGGCAGGATGAAAGCAGGGGGAGTCGTTTCTGACAGTGTATTTGTGCTGCAACTAAACTCCTACCACCTCCCATAATGCACTTTGACCTGCCAGGACCTCTAATTGGCTGGCTCGGCGAGGAGTCGCAAAATGTTGAGGTTTCAGTCCACTCCTCTGTCTTCCAATTTTCCAAAATAGTCCGCCGCCGCCTCGCGATGCTGTTTGCCGGCTCCACTCGTACGGTATATGTTGCACTAACTAGCTCTTCTGCTCCGACTTCTGCCTTCATCAGGTCTTTGTGCGCTGCTCTTTCTAATAAGTATAGATGAGTTGTTTTGCCAGTGTTATTCCCCCCGCCAAATGTGAGCGGGAAGATGGCTTCCTCTCGTTAGCCGTGCCTTCACAGCTCAGATCTCACCGTTTGCGGGAGCGGTTTAATCTGATATGTAAATATAGTGTTTGATCCAAAGCGATAGTCTAACGAGCAAAAATCTCTGCTTTTCTCCGCCTTTCCTGCACCAGTAATTAAAACAAAGCCTGTTTGGGCTTTTCTCTTCCGTCTCCTGTCTTTTTTGTCTGTCTCTTCCTCGTCTTTCTGCCTTCCTCTTGTTCTCTGCCTCTCTGTGTCTCCTCTTTGACACAAGCGCAGCGCAGTCTTGATTTTTACACGTTTCATCCTTTACGTTAGGCAGCTGCTGCATATTTTGTCAGAGCTGTTGCTGTGAAGTACGTTTGTCATATTGGAAACGCGATGTTTGAAGCCGGGCTCTTTTGAAGTGGCTGATGTGGGGCTGTTTTAACTGGAAGGCAAAGGGACGGCGGTAGCCCGTAATGGGGGAGTATTCAAATGACTGACCTCTAGATGACAGACCCAACCAACTGCGCTATGAATAAACAGCAGCTTGATGTGGTGCTTTACGCTGCGCTTTGTTCAGGTGTTGATATCATGTTCCTATCATACTGCCTGCTAAATGACTGAAGGTCACTGGTGTCTGTGGGATGGCACTGAGATCCATTTAGCTCTGAGCTGAACAGTGAAAAGACTTGGAGTGAGTGCACAGAGCCAGTCTTCATGTTGAGGTGTGTGTGTGTGTGTGTGTGTGTGTGTGTGTGTGTGTGTGTGTGTGTGTGAGAGAGAGAGAGAGAGAGAGAGAGAGAGAGAGAGAGAGAGAGAGTGAATGGTGATGAGCAGATTGTCAATGAGTCCTCAAATCCATATGAAGATATATCTGCCTTGCAAATAATAGAGTGGATGATTTGCTTGTTTCAATCCAGACTGACAAACAGCACATTTAACTAAGGAGGCTCATCATGAAGAGAAGAAGCACTGATCAGAAAAAGCTTTGTGGCACTAATGTGTTTGACCATTTACATTTCCTCTGCTATATGAAGCTGATGCTCACACTGAGGTCTGTTACCAACAAAAGATTCACTCTGACATCGCTGCACTTTAATCTTTACTTGACAATTGATGATATGGAAAGATCTAAATAAAAAGGGTAAAACTTTATACTAAGGTGTTTGCAATTAGTTTTAGTTAACAGGTAACCCTTATAGCCCTTATAACATGCTTATTAACATTAATATGTGTTAATGAGACTATTTAAGCTTTAATAATAGCATAATAAACATGGTTATTGTGAGATTATAAGACATTTATAAGCACTTATGAGAAACTTGTTAACAGTTTATAGACTGCTTAAGAATGTTAATGAAAGTTTTGAAAGAGTCTTATAATTAATTAAATTAAATAATTAATTAATTAACAATTTCAACAACTTCCCCTCGGGGATCAATAAAGTATTTCTGATTCTGATTAATTATGGACTTTAACAGGTAATACTGCATTTTGGGGGTCCTGTATCTAAAGTGTGAACAATGCTTATTAACGTTAATTAAGCCTTTATTATGTACTTATTAACAGTTTACTATAAATTTTGGGGTTACAGCATCATAAGAGTGAACACTTATTAAGGTTCATTAATCCTTCATTTTGCACTTATGAACAGTGAACTATGCCTGTTGGGAGTACTGTATCTTAAGTGTGAACAGTGCTTATTAAGGTTAATTAATTCTTTATTATGTACTTGTTAACAATTAACCGTGACTTGTTTTTATTCATTATTATTATTTTGAGGCTTTTTGCCTTTATTGGACAGTGACAGTTTCAGAGAGAAAGCAGAGGAGGGAGAGTAAGAGGGGATGTCCTGAATTGGATTTGAACACAGACACAGACTCTGTACATGAGACATGCAGTCTACCATGTGAGCTACTGAGGGACGTCAGAAATACTGAAGCCTAACTCAACTAAGCTGAAACATGCAGCCCAAAGTAGAGCTGGGCGGTATGTTTTAAAATCTGGCTCCTATGCTTCACACTGTGGGTGCATTTGGACTGCAAGGACTTTCACCAGGAACTAGGACCCTTCAGAGGATCTCTATGCATTTCGACTGCAGGAACAAGGGTCTACATTAACTAGCAGGGTCATTGTTTTATGACACAGTAGATACCCCTCTACAGTCCCTGTGATGTTATGTTTTGATGTGTCACTGAAGTCAGGTGACGTGGTATAAAGAGTGAGGAAGTCCACTAATGGAGGATGTGGGGTGGATGGACGGATGGGTCAAACAAGCACAGGACTTTCACCTGGTAGACCAGGGGTTTGTGTCCCGCATGAAATCAATGGTCAATGTTGACTTTTTAATTTAAGTAACATTCAAAAGTGATGTAATATAAGTGATCTTATGTAACGCAGCAAATTAACTTACGTAATATACATATTTTAACCCAAACTTTGATCTTTTCCCAAATCTAATCTAGTTCTTCTCCCAAAACCTACCAAAGTAGTTTTTGTACCTTAATTTTGAAAGTCTAACCTGCCAGCAGGGCAAAATGCAAAACTGACACTAGAGGGGTACCAATAGCGTCACAGTTTGAAGCAAAGCAAAGGGCCAATTACCAAACTGATGTATTTGACAAGTTGGGAGTGAGAATGTGTTGGACATGCAACAAATGTCTTGGGCTGGAAATGAACCAGGGTTATTGCAGTCTGTATCTCACCCACGTGACTTCCAAGATGCAACATTGTCTTCTTGTTAGCTGTTTTCTGCGATGGTGGATTGGATTTTGCCCCAACCTAATAACCACTCCTGGATCTGGCTAATTTTATATGACACTGACATTGACTGGAATAAAGTTAGTCCAAGTTAAACAAGTGATACTTTTAGTGAAACAGTTATTTTCATTGTTGATTATTTTCTCGATTAATAGAATAGACAAGACACAGACACATGAACGTGGTTAAATCTTATTTATTTATTAATCAAAATTATTTCTAGGTCAAATTCTGTAATCCCTGGATATTGGCAGGGACATGCCGCTACTGTACCTACCAAAGAACCCACAGTGTGCACATATTTGTTATATTTAACAAAGAGACATTTAATGGTTTAACCAATATTGTTGCAAATATCATGCAGACATTCATAAAGCTCACAATCTACAGGCATTAAAACTGCAACAATCAACGTTTTTATATTTGCGGTGGTTCAAATGACTATATGTAATGTGAAATGTATAACCTGTAGCCAGCTCAACACTTGCCCTCAGATCTACAGTGTTTTCATGTTTTTCAGCTCATGGTTTTTGTTTTACTCTTCCAGCTGCAGTGGACACAAATACAACAGTTATCTTTCCTGTCAGCTTAAATAACTTGAGGGACTTCTGGAGCCCCAAAATCTCTGGTGGACTCAAGGGTTAAGGTCAACCCTAACCTCAACTCTAACCCTTCCAGTGAACAAAATGTGGTAAAGTGCCCTGTACAGTTTACCTTGCAAGGCAGCAAGAATCCATTTTGCCAGGTTCCAAGCTATCCATTTGTATCTGAATCAATCAGCGTCCTCAGAGGGACTACTGGCAGCTATGGGTGTGGTTTTAGGTACACTGACAGCAAGAAGCATCCATGGAACAAACAACAGCGGCTCCTGAAGATGTTAGCTTCGATAATGTGATAGCATGGGTTTTATCAGAACTGGAGACTACTTCATCATTTAAAGAAGAGCAAAGAACGACACTAAAGGCTTTTAGTGACGGAAAAGATGCTTTCACACTTCTTCTGGGCGGCTTCAGTTCGGTCAGTTGATCTGATTGGTTGAAGTGAGCCTGTGTTAGACGGCACTGGACGAGACAGACCTTTCAGCCAATCACCTGCCAAGTGAAAGTGCCTGCCCTTTTCCAAACAGTTTCTATGGATGGCTTCCCAGATGGTTCTGTGTAACAAACCATTCAACCATGTCAAGTTATTCTATGGTGCCCTTTTGAATAAAATGTCATGATGTGCCCTGTAGGGTGTCCCTCTAGTGGAAAAAACATGATAAAGTGCCCTCTAGGGGGAGTCCGCCATCGCCCAAAGTGCATTTTTGCTATGGTAGCTCTGTTCACAGCAACAAATACATAGAAATAAAGAAGACTGCCAGGTTCCAATGCATTCAACACTTACAGAGGAAAAAATCTGCTGCCCAGAGCTTCGGGGGAGGGAGGCGAAGAAGAGATTTCACAGGGAGACAGGTAAAGAAAGAGACAGAAGCCAAGAAATCTGGCTTTTTGCTTTGATACGCCACCTTCAACTTCTGTTGACTTGATATTCTCCTAATTAATTTGTCTGCAGTTGGGTTACCTTGATGAAAGATTGCGTTTGGAGGGAGAGAACACCTGGTAGCATATGCTGCAGGGACTGATAGCACGGCAACAGAGTGCCAGCTGCAGATAACAGACAGGACGATTCAGCAGATTGTGTATATGTTTGGGAGCGGGAGGGGACACATGCACACACATACACACACACCCACACACACACACACACAAACATGTCTGAGATACTGATCCATCTACAACCCTGTCCTTTAACAATGATGTTGATTTACAAATGATTTAAAATTGCAAATATGTTAATAAATACATTGATTAAATTATTTTTAAAAAGTCAATGTAATGAAGTAAGTTTATATTTAATATATCTGCCAATGGATTGCAAGAGGTCCCATCCTCCAGTCAGCTTGTTGGAAGTCTTTTTCAATTACACCTGAACTTTTTACAAGAATACAAGAAAACATCCACCTGAATGACTGAATACACCCAGCAGAGGCACGTTCCAGCCCTTTCCTTCATCCAACCAACCCTTTCATCAGGAAACAAAGTTGTTGAATGAGCCAGCAGTGTGATGTTCCCATCTCAGACCTGTAGTTCAGTCCTGTAAACACTTTCATGATCTTTTGCTGTGCTTGAACTGCTTAACTGTAACCATGATTAAATCATTTTATTTGCAATAACCACAGTCTATCCCTAAACCAAACTTAGCTGCCGTAGACAGATATTTATCACAGATATCTGGGGTTGTCTGAGGATAGAGCTACGTATCCCTGAAACCTTCAAACCTAACAATGCAATATTTCAACAGCCAAACCTTTTACTGGACTTAAATTATGTGTTTTAGTGGCCTAAACCTGAATACATGTAGTACACAGGATCTGAACACCACCACCAGGTCCTCATACCTAAATGCGGGGATAGGTTGATTGCCAGTGACCCCCACAACAGCAAGAGTACTGGATCTCAAGTGTATGATGCAAGTCAAATAGTTTAGAGTGACAATTGACCCCAAAATCAAAAATACATATTTTTCCCCTGGCCTGTAGTGATGTTTATCCATCTAGATTTTTTTTTGGTGTGAGTTGCAGAGATTTGGAGATATCAGCTGTAGAGATGTCTGCCTTCTCTTCAATATAATGGGACTAAATGGCACTCAGCTTGTGGTGCTCAAAACACAAAAAATACATTTGGAAAAAACTCAAAAACCAGTGTCTACCCTAAATGCATGGTGCAGTTACTAAGATAATCCACAGACCTTATTGTGAACAGTTTTTTTTATGTTGGAACTACGTTCTTTACCAGAACTACTATAGAGTCGACTGGAACTACTTCCCTTTCTACTATCAAGTCATGATTTTTGGAAATAGACACTGGTTTTGAATTTTTCAAATGTACTTTTTGGCACTTTAAGCACCACAAGCCGAGTGTCATTGACTGTATGGATTCAAGACGATGTATAAGTCCTGCCACTGGCCACGGTATCACAGCGTCCACTATCTGTGTTTTCAAAGTCCCCAGGAAACAAGAACAACCTCCGAGCTGCAACCTAGCTGCTGAAAACAGCAAATTAATGCCTGGGACGCTCATGGTACGAACGTAAAAAAGATAACAGCTGTTACCCTTTCTTTAGCTGTGATGTAGTCATTTTAATGCCATGACTCATCTCCTCATGTGCAAATGTTCCACCAAAACAAGTTCCACATCGACACTATTTTGCAGCAGCACCGTTGCTGCATCCTGGGTTTAGCTCCGCCCAAGAAGTTTGTGATTGGTTTATAGAAATGCAAACAAGGCAGGGCAGTTTTTCCCCTTATAGTAAAATGTGTGTGGAGCCAGACCAATAGTCTCGTATAGCCAGACCAATCTCCACAGCGCAGCACTGGAGATTGGTCTGGCTATACGAGACTATTGGTCACTCATGACCAGTTACAGAATCAGGTTGAATTCTTGATGTGCTTGATGTGCAGTTAAAGGGGAACTTTGTCGGCACCGATGTTCAGTGTTCGGTGCACACAAAATCACATTGTTCTGGAAATCATGCTCCCTCTGGCACGATTATCTTAATAATATACTGTGGTGTGTGGTGTGCCATTGTTTTCAGATCTTGTAGTGAGTGGCTGTTTGAGATTAGAGAGAAGAGAATCTGAAGATTCTCCTCACCTGTTAGGGTTTTAAAACTCCTGTAGCGTGGGCTCAGCTCATGCTTCCCGGACTGAGAACTCCCAGTGAACATGTCTCAACCAGGACCAAAAACAAGCGACGAAACTAATGGAGGCCAGTTTGACAAGAAGGAATAAGCTGCAGTACTAAGCTGGTTTTCTTGCAGGGTTTGGCTCCTGGCACTGCGGGGGCTGAGTCACTGCTAAATGAGTCCGTTGCCTGCTAACGGCAGCTAACAGTCACAGTAATTTAGCAGCAAGTAAGCTAAGGCTATCTTCCCATCAGGAAACTACAATTAAATCACGGAGAGTTGAAGCTGAGCATCTGGAGGACATCAGAGAAAATATTTCCTTCATAAAAAAACAATCAAGTTTCACTTAAATCAGTGAATAAAGTCTGGTGCATAGAAGCATTCTCCTTGATAAAGTGATTCATTCAGTGCAAATTTAGTAGATACCCCCTAATTGCAGGATGAGTCAGCAACATTTTTTGATAATTTTCCAGGAAATTACTGACAAAAATATCATGAAGAATACCTGGGAATACCTAAAAAACAACTTTTTTGTCATTGTTGAGCTGCTGTACTGCTGTACAGATGATGCAAAGCACAATATATATGTAATAACAGCTTAAATATTGATTTTGACTTCATGGGAACTTAAACACTTTACATTTTTTGGTGCAAACTCTTCCACTGACAGCCTGCTTCCAAAAATATCAGCCACGGTATCGGCCTGGAATAACCCTTCATCAGTCGAACCCTCTGCTCAGCAGTCAGGATCAGGTTTCTGTCAGGGCAGCGCGGAGCGAAGAGATGGAGCTCGGCTGGGGTTTGAAGATCGGCAGGTCCGCTGCTGAATACCACCTTGTGTTTTGGGTCCTGAGAGGAGTGCCCCAGCAGCTGCCCTCCTTCATGCCTGTTTGTCAGGAGCTGTCGATAAGTCCCGCACTCGCTCCGCTTTCAAGGGGAGGGGAAGAAAAGGCTGAAATAGGATGCTTCCTGCCCTTTAACATGCCAGAGGCTTCGTTAAGGGAACCTGTGAAATCAGTTTAATAGGCTGACATCACCCCTGGGCCTCCGTGACCCGGCCCTCCTGAGACCCTCCTCTCCTTTTTTTTCTCTCACTTTCTTCTTCCTCTTTCCTCTCCTCCATCACCTCATCTTTCCTCTGCTCTTCTCTTTTTTTCTTGGTATCGATTGTCTTTGCTCCTCTCCTAACATCTCTTGTTTTTTCCTTTTTCCTTTTGGTCTCTTCCTTTTTCTTCTTACACTTTTTTTCCCCATTTCTGCTTTCCTTGTTTCCCATCATCTCTTTTTTCCACTCCAACTCCACTTCCAGTTTACTCTTATCTACCATTTCCTCTCTTGCCTCTCAATGTTTTCTTCTTTATGCTATGCTTTCCTTCCTTTTTGTCTCCTCTCTCCGCTCTGCCTATTGTTTTTTGTTTCTTTTCTTTTCCTTTCGATTCCTTTCATTTTCCTTTATTTTTGATTCTTTTCCTTTTCCTTTTGTTTTGTTTCCTTTCATTTACTTTTTACCTTTCCTTTTGTTTCCTTTCTTTTTTCCTTTCCCTTTGTTTATATTCTTTTTTCGTTTCATTTCCTTTTGTTTCCATTTGTCTCCTTCCTTATTTTCCTTTTCCTTCCCTGTCTTTTCCTTATTTTGTTTTTTTTCCCCTTTTGTTTAATTTCTTTTAGTTTCCTTTTGTTTACTTCCCTTTTCCCTTCCATTTCTTCCCTTTTCTTTCCTTTTCCTTTCCCCTCTTTTCCTCTCTTTTCTTTTCATTCTTTTCCTTTTGTTTACTTCCATTTTCCCTTTCCTTCCCTGTCTTTTCTCTACTTTCTTTTCCTTTCATTTTGTTTCCTTTCTTTTTTCCCCTTTGTTTCCTCTCCTTACATTACATTTCTTTGTGTTTAATTCGTTTCGCTTTCTTTGGTTTCCTTCCCTTCAGCATCCTCTCCAGTCCTTTCCTTTCTTTCGTTTCCTTTCCTTATTTCCTTTTCTCTCCTTTCCTTCACTGTCCATTCCATTCCTTTCTTTTTCTTTCTTCTCCTCTCCTCCTCTTAAATCTCCCTCTCCGTGCATTCTGCCTCAGCAGCAGTGTTTTGTAGTCGATCTAACAGGGGGATAGCTCTATTTTTCATCCAGCTGACCTTGATGAAAACAGCGGAGCACGCCGGTCTGAGGACGACCCTGAGTGTGCCTGAACCCACCTGACATTAGTGAATAAAATATAGCGTGGGCCTCCTGTTGGGGACGGCTGCTGAAAGGGAGATCACTCCACCTCCTCTTATTTATTCTCTTTTCCTCCTTCTTCAGACGCTAACGCCGGGAATGTGACGTTAATGTGCATACCGGCTGTTTGAACCGCCGACCACAGGTCAGCCACTTTAATAGAGAGGTTCAAGCCTCTCTCAAAGGGATAGCAGCCCGACGCCTCCATTAATGTAGAGCAGGAATGTAGCCGTAAAACAGCACTTCCTCATGTAAGGTTTCCCTGGGAAGCGCAGAGACCCTGGTGTTTTATCCTCTATCCTGCCAGGAATACTGCGAGCAGAATGAAAGAATCACTGTAATTCTTTGGCTGTTTTTATTGTGTGTCAAATGGTTTCGTGTTTGTTTTGGATTTTTGGTTTCTGACTTGGAAGAACTCTTGCTGTATCTCCAGGTTGCATCGCAGGAGGCGTGTGATGGTTGAGGGTTGCATCTGCCTTCTCTTCTCAGGGTTTTGCATGACTATTTATGTGCTGTGAATATTTTGTCTTCTGGATATGGTATGAGGAGTGTGTTTGTGTGTGTGTTAAAGTGTTATTGCGTTTCTCTGTGCTGCATGTGTGTGTGTGTGCAGTATGGGTCCTGACACTGCCTGGATGGTTATGGCTGCCCATGGCTGTAGGCAGGCCTTGGGGGGTGCAGGCCCTCTCCTGGTGGGGATAAAAGCAGGAGGCATCTGGCTCCAGCGGAGCTCCAAAAACTCAAAGTAGCCTAAGATCCCCCTCTCCTAGTTTAGCCAAACAAGCTGGACTAATCCCAACTATCAGGGGATGCTCTGTCAAAACAAGCAGCAGGGCCCTAAGGCAAGCCGATCCACTGAGCAGTGAAGGGCCGCGGAGAGAGGGAAAGAGGGAAGGAGGCCCTCCCATTAGCATAATGCCTCTCGGTAGCGAGCTGGTGTGCTGGCCTGACAGCCTGAGCACAGGGGCACAGCGTCTCACAGGGGGTTTGGGCTCAGAGACGGGGCAGCAGGGGCAGAGGGGGCCGCAGTGGAGATGTGGGAGCTTTCTGGCTTAAATCAGTGAGGGGCAAAACCCAGCCCAGCCTGCTGATGGCAGCTCCTCCTCTTTCTCTTTCTCTCCCTCTCCGTCTCTGTGATTTCAGCTCTTCTAGCTTATTTTTAGCAGCCTTCATCCTCCAAAAGCAGGTTGAGTCCTCTTCTCTCTGAATATGTAGGCCTATGCCCTGGGCTCACCGTCGTTCACCCAATTCACCAGCTACATCACTACCTCGTGAAGCTATTCTGGTGCTGCTGATCCTGTGTTGTGGCTACCTGCTGGAGAGCAGCTAAGAATTCGTGTCAGGGAAAAAAAGAGAACTGCTTGACACACAATACACCATAAATCTCACTCTTCACATATGAAATATTGATTTAGCACGCTCATTATCCTCCATAGATCTCTTTTGATATTCAGATGACTCTCTTTTCTCTTAAAACCCGTGAAACGGCGTCACAAGTTGAAAATGTGTGCAAATCAAGTGAAAGCACTCTGTCTCCTTTTGTCACCATCCGCTGTCATTTAATTTTGTATATGCAGAACAGCTAAATGAAACAAATGAGTTAGCTGTGTGTGTTATTAGTCCTAATGGGAACATAATGGGGTTAACTCAGGCCATGTAATAATGAATATCAATATCAGCAGCCTGGCCTTTTATTAAAGCCTTACATCATCTCTCAGACACTCAATTTGAGAGGGGACCGAGGATCCAGGGGGAGGATATTTTTGGTAGGTGGCTGCTGTAGCACTTCTGCCCTAAGTATTAAATCAATGGCCTGGTTCCCAGAGATATATTTATTTAATTATTTATTTTTTATGTTTGTTATCTATAGTCACAGACTTATTTAACTATGTACAAATCAAAGTATAATTTATATATTTTAACTGAAAGTTAGTGTCTAGTCTGGCATAAAATTTTCAAGTTGACAACTTCTCTAGTAAAATAAACTTGATATTAACAGGCTTGGGGAGTAACAGATTACATGTAATGGGGTTACATCATTTGGATACAAAAAAAGGTAACCTAAGTTCATTACAGATATATTTAGTAAGGGGGTGGGGGTCATTAATAGGATTACCATTTTAAAATACATTTTAAAATAAAGAACCATGTACCACCCTGCCCAGTGTGCAAACATTACACAATACGTAAATCAAAGAGACATTTACAGGTAAGACCAACTGCTACAGTCAGCTGCACAGGCCAACCGCTAACGTTAGTTGCACAGAGAGCAAATAGAAATCCAGCTAGCTACGTAGCTAACCTGTTAATGCTACTACTACTACTACTACTACTACTACTACTACTACAAAATATTTTGGGACTAGGGCTGCAGCTAACGATTATTTTCATATTAGATGGATCAAACGATTATTTGCTCGATTAATAGACAATAGTTTGTTTGTCAGAAAATGGTGAAAAATGTCAATCACTGTTTCCCAAAGTGTAAAATGACATCTTCAGATGTCTTGTTTTACTCACAACTCAAAGGTATTCAGTTTATTGTCAGAGAGGAGTAAAGAAAAAAATCACATTTAAGAAGCTGAAATAAGAGACTTTTTGTCTTTAAAAAAGACTTAAACTATTAATAGTTGGAGATTAATTTAATCATCGATTGATAATCGATTAATTGGTTAATCGTGGCAGTTCTATTTGGGACTGTGGGTGGTGATGCAGGTGACCAGGATGGTGCGTGGGTAAAAACAGAAGCCCCAGACAGGAATAAGTTCATGATAGTTTACTTGCAGTT
>JAJHUR010093342.1:0-15661 GCA_027495735.1 Lutjanus campechanus
AACTTTATTTTTGACGTAAATGTCCCCACAACAACTGGAAACTCTTGTGTGTGAGCAAACCATTTTATTTTGGACTTCTTTCTCAACGAGGGCCAGTACAAACCAGGATTCACCTCAACACTGAAGCCCCAGGATCGATCAGTACCAACTTCAGATTTAGAAGGTGGACATTTTGCCATTTTTATGTTGCTTTAAGGTTTATTTTTCAGGTTAGCTTGTTGAAAAACACTGAAGCAATGTTGTAACATTTAATATTGAGGGAAGAGCCAAGAGAAACTGTGTGAAGCCTCATTTGGAGCCAATTAACAGAGTAGGGAAACTTTATGCTGCAACAGAAGCTTAGCTGGCTTTGTTCCTGCACGAACTGGTACTTGTTCATGTGAAGTTTCCGGTCCATCTTCTTCTACACATACAAACACACACACACACACACACACACACTGTTTGCCCTCCCCACTTCTGAAACGATTCTGGTGACCCTGGTTACTTTTAGGAATGAAAGTTAGTTTGTTAAGAGGAAACATGGAGGTCGTGGTTCACTGAAACTGAAATTGTCGACTGTCAGTCGGAAGTGGGAAATAAACAATTGAGAATCACTGGTGTCTAAGTTGCACAATTTTTGACTCAATCATTCTTAAAAAAGGTTTTAACTCTGCAAGAGAGGACAAGTTAAATGTGTTATTGCTACACTACTGTTGCATTTCTTACATCTGTTTCTGCTTTGAAACAAAAGACAGGAAAGTAAAATTATCACATACATAGTGAACCTAGGGAGTAGAAAAGGTTAAATGCATGAAAAACAAAAAAGGAAAAATGGAATGACCAACTTCACTGCTACTAACAAAGTTTGATTATTTATGTCTGAGATCCTGAAAATCACCCGTCATAAATCACATGCCCACTAGGGGTCCTTGTCAAGTTAATGTGGACACATTGTGGAGCATATAACTATTAAAATACTGTTGTTGGGAGTTGGAAAATATTTAATGTGACAGTAAAAGAGACTGAAGACAGAAGAAGGTGTCAGGTGAAATATGAGGAGAAACTCTCTGACCTGATTTGGAGGAGATTTGCGCTCCTCCGGCCGTTATGAACTCCATGTTCCCTGTGTGGAGGATCCCGGCCAGGAGGCGCAGGATCTCCCCGATGTTCTCCTCTGTGAACTGCATCGTTCGCATGGAATTCTGTTCACCACAAAACACACAAAGAAGAAGAAGAAGAAGGAGAAGAAGGAGCTGATGAAAACTTCAATTCTCAGCTTTGTGTTCTCGCTGCAGGCGGGCGAATTCCTCACCAGCTGATGTTGTTTGTTTTGGGTCTAGACGGAGAAAATCTGTGAGAGCTGCTGTTAGTTACAATCTGTCTTCGGCAGATGATCGGTCTTTTGGGGCATTCTGGAGGTTTTGGACGGACTCGGAGTTACGTGTCTGTTGGTTTGGGTTTGGCAGCAGCGGTTTCACTTTTCAGTCTCACCAGGATCAAATGTTGAGAGTTTCAAACTCTGATTTGTGGTTTTGAATTAATGAATGAAAGAAAAAGTCCCACAGAGATACAGTAGGACCAAGAAGTACCGAAACTTCTCCAGTCAAATGAGACCTGCATTCTATCCTTTTTAAAAAATCCAAAAAAGTGACAATTTGTACGATTTTGCTCACAGCCAATCACCACAAGTGTTCTTCAGTTTATTAAGTGTGTGATTGGTTCACCACCGCAGCCAAGGCTAGCAGCCACCAAAACAAAAGAAAAAGAATCAATCAAAGTACTCTATCTCTACCCTATACCCAGCTCTACATAAAGACATATAAGATACACAAAAATATGTACAGTTTTCCCACAAAAATGAATTTGAACATATGGAAAATTACTTTAAACTTGAAAAAAATCAAGTTGCAGTTGCAGTTTGGTTACGTTCAGACAACAAAACTACTTGGTTAAGTTTAGTAAAAGATCATGGTTTGGATTAAAATAGGTTGGTGGAGACAAAAGCTGAGTTATGTACATGACATGAGTACTTCTCGTGTGGGAGTTGAAGTTGACTTGTGGTCTGACATGGGACAGGAAGAGCAGTCACCTGGGTAAAAGTCTTGACTCATCCATCCATCTCACCTCCATCATATGCCGACTTTGATGCTCTTTAAACTACTACTACTACTACTGACGTTTTTTTTTTCTCTATAACATTGCATGTAAAATGACACGCTGTCTCTGCAGAGGTCACAGACAAAATGACATGAAATGACACCTGAAAAAGCACAAAAGCAGGGATAACGCACAAAAAGACTGAAGACATTGGCGTGCGAGTCATACGTCCTTTGGTGATACCTGGCTGGTCTGAAAAATCATCATAACTTGTAGCCTTAAATAAGTGAATATGGTGTGTGTGTATTCATGTTTTCGTGATAAAGCCTGCTGCGACCTGCGTACCAGAACGTCCTGAAAAGTGCCGTTGTCGTTGATTGTCTTGTCAGGGTGGCAGTTGGACTGTCTCAGGTAGTGGTAGCTGTCAGGGTTTGTCAACCCGAAGGCCTCTGCAACAACACAAACAGGAACAAATGCAAGTGCACGCAGTCATTTTATTGTCATATTACTGTTTATTATGTTTCAAATGTGCATCTCTCCTGAATGCATCATGTTGTAGCTGTATGCTGCCATTACAATATGGTAGTGTTCAACTTTTTAGGAGCTTTTGGTTTGACAAACATGCAAATGAACATAAAAACATTCAATACTATGGCTTTTTTACTCTACTATGGCTTTGTGTGTGACTTACCTCTCTGCTGGCTGTTGGTTCCTGCTAACAGAGCGTAGAAAATGTGGTAGTTTCTCTCCCCTGGGTTCTGCCGTACCACTCGGTTCTGTAGTGAGACAAACACTGCAGTTAGAACTCATATTAATATCAACTTACATGCACAGTCTTAGGTGGCACTCCAACCAAAATATATCTTTTGAGCATTTAATCCTCTAGTATTTGTGTTTCATCTTTCACAGAGAACAGTGCGGTCAGTCAAACTGCTCTTGCAGCACAATCGACTTCTTCCCTTCAGCATTGCTTCATCAGCTCTGTCTTTAGTTATATTCTGATAAAGTGGTGAGTGTCTGGAACAAACATTTAGGCAGATTATGAGAGTGTTATGCTGCAGACATGGCTGTGAATGTTTTAACACTTTGTCTCTACACCAAGAAGTTGTCAACCTTGAGAGCTGCTCTCAGTGAAGGATGAAACTTTTAACAGCAACCGTCGCAGCCTACAGCAGGTTTGACGATAGATTTCGATGGAGCGTCACTTTAAAATCACTAAAATGTAGCTACAGAGTCGGTAAGAGGAAGGACACTCACCTTTTCTAAGAGGTCTGTGGTCAGAAAAGTGTCAGTCAAGGAACATAACAGTTGGAGACTTCATGACTCTGCAGTGGCTACCAAACTGATTTTGCTAGCAATCTACAAGCAAAAAGAGCAATTCAAGGGAAACAAAACTAGCCACACTACATTTGCGAGCTAGTTAGTCTACACCTGACTCTCCAAGTTTATACTGACCATATTCACTACTAGTTAAAGGAGCTATGTTAGCCTACATGTGACTTTTTAAGTTCATACCAACCATGTTAGCCACTAGCTAACCAAGCTTGTCAGCCTACATCTGACTTTCTGAGTTTATACGAACCCAATTAGCTATTAGCTAAACAAGCTAGTAAGCATACACTGGATTTTCCAAATTCATAATAACCATATTAACTACAAGCTACACTAAGCCAATTAGCTATTCTTACGACCTTCCAAGCTAAACATCAGGGTTACACATGTAGTCATTTTTATTTACATGAACAAATATAAAAAATGGTAATGGATTGGGTTTTTTGTAACTGATCATCAAAACAAATGCTGAACAAGGTAGATGCAGTTAGCACCTGGGGTAAGATAGCCGTATTGGCTATTTACACCCACATGGAGACAAACAATCTTTTTCTAACCCTAACCATGCAGTGACTCCTCCCTGTCCATGATGTTCCACATATCTTTACTCTTAAACGCAGCTTTGCCAACATCAAGTACTTCCTTCCTGTATATTAACCCCGGTTAGGAAATACACAGAGGAAAGGAAGTGGCAGCCACTTAACACTGAGTGAGATTTAAAGGATACAGTCAACGATTCGGCCTCCCTGGATGTTGCCCTTCTGGCTGAAATGCAGCTGGACAAACTTCCCAAAGCGGCTGGAGTTGTTGTTGTAGACCGTCTTGGCGTTTCCAAAGGCCTCCATGATTGGACTGTGGAGAGGATGAAGAAGCAGAAGAAGCAGGATCATTAACAACAGTTTCTCTGGTAATTAAACTGTTACCATGTAAAACAGTAAACCATAAGAGAACATGAATAATGACCTGCTCTCCAGCAGCGCCTCCTCCACGTGTGACGTCCTGTCTCTGGACGATACCTCCAGGGAGTGCTGGCTCATGCAGGACAGGAACTTCAGGATCAGTTTGGTGCTTTCTGTTTTCCCGGCGCCGCTCTCTCCACTGAGGGGGAAGAAAACAACAGAGGTCAGACTACAAATCTTCTTCTTCTTGCCCTTGAGCAAAGCACCGACCTCCCTGTAGAGAGGCGGAAAAAAAAAAATTTCCCCACAGAGATATTGGAGACTTTTCTTTTCTTATATATTTTTCATCATCTTCCTCTTGTTATTGAAAATGATGTTAATTTTGTTTTAATTGTTAATTAATTGGTGTATTCATTTTTTTCTGTAACAGTAGCACTAACAGAATTAACAGTAGGGATGCAACAATATATCAAATATAACAATATTGTGATAACAATGTCTGAATACCTCCTGGACTGTGACAATATCGACCATATTACATGATTAATTATTTTATTTTTGCTTTTTTAAATTTAAACCCAAATAAAAATAGTTTCTACGCGTTTCAAATGTTTTAGGATGTAGAACGCCGCAATAAATAAAGTTATAGAAACTCAAAAGTGCTTGAGTTGTCATTTCAGGATCTTCTGATTGGAGCAGAGAAAACATGACACAAGTCTGACCTGGTCAAACATCTGAAAACTGTGTGTGAGAGTGTGTCTTAATTTGTTTACTCACAACAAACTGGGTCACACATGCAGCTGAGAGCATCGTGAGAAACATTCAGGGTAGATGTTCTAACAGTCAGCCACTAGATGGCGCACTGGACGCTGCTAATTAGCTGTATGCTGACTCTCATCACTGTCATTCACTGATTCCTGACTATGAATGAAATGCAGGATGCAGCAACACACCAGCAGGCCTCAGAATCACACATGAAGATCAACAAGACAAGAAAAACCTTCATGTTATTCTCCAGAGGTCAGGACTGAAACATGCACTGAGGGATTAAACGTGTAGAGGAACCAAAGCTGAACCTGACTAATGTTGGCACACACTGCTATACTATAATAACACTATCATACAGCTTTTAATGTATATCTGCTTCAGTCTATTATCGTTCAGCAGCCAATAGTAGAGGAGATGTTCCCCTAGATGTTTGCTGGATGTATAAATAGGTTAATGTTTGCTAACATTATATCAATGTCATAAGATGCGAAAGTATTAATTTCATGTTTACAGCTCGTTTTGCTGCCCCCAAGTGGCCAAAAACCACCAATCAACGTTGCTTTAACTGTGTCCATCTGCAACAGTAACTGATGTAAAGGTGAAAGGAAACCTGCAGTTCATAATCTTGATAATCTTATTTCAAGTTCAGATCAATTTAATATTGAAGTTAAGACAGGAGCTGGAGCAGAAAGACAGTAAGAGACCTGCAATAACAGCACTAGTCATATCATAAAAAATAAAGAAAAAATTAATGAAACAAATAAAATGTAACTCTATAACAATAATAATAATAATTCTAAATAATAAATCAACACTGTAATAAATCAATTAAATATTAAAATTGGGACAATGCAGAGTTAATTTTCCCAGTATTATGAGAAAATAAAGGGACAGTTCACCCCGAAATCAAAGATACATATTTGTCCTGTATAGCAGTTTGCCTTTAGTTCTGTTTATGATCAAATCTGGCTCAGATGGCACCTAAAAAAAGCACTGATGTGTTTTATCTTCAATGAATAAACATGTTCAGTCAAAGAAAATGTCAGAAAATAATGAAAAAAGGCACATCGCCACCTCCGAGAGTTGTTTTCAGATCAGCTTGTTTGGTTCATCTAATGTACGATGATATAATCACAGAAAGAAAAGCAGCAAATCTTTCCAATTTTGGAATAAATTTACTTCAGTAAGTTGTTTTGTTGTATGCAAAGTGAACAACAAATATATATTTTTAGAGGCAAAGAAAAGAAGGTTTCCTCCCGAACAGACTTTTACCAAGTGTCAAACACCCGAGGGCCATTAAACGCAACACAGAATCTTAAAATCACCCAACAAAACTGCATTTACGTAATTTTTTCCACTGCACAGTAACAGATAATAGAATTTACCGAGTGAGCACAGCGTGATGCCCCTCAGGGAGGGAACCCCTCACACACCTCTACAGTGACATTAAACATGAACCTGGCAACCCGCAGCCACGCAGCGTGAGCTTCAGGCTGGTCGCGTTAATTATTAACCTGCGAACTCATTACACAGACACTGAGAGCAGCTCCAGAGCGTTAGATTAGTCCAAAAAAAAGACACATTAATCAACACAAACAGACCTTTAGAGGACGTCCTGGTGGCCATAAACACCAACAACTACAACAATAACTCTGCTGAATTTCTTCGCACAAATCAAGGTTTGAAAAATCAACGAGGATGGCTGTTTTTAAAGGAGCATGCCAGTGTTTTTTTAAAATGTTTTATTCCATTTATCACAAAAGTTGTGAACAGATTGGAACATAAGAAAACACGTCCAGAACACTTTAACACCACAGACTGTTTTCATGAAGCTGAAGTAGAGTGCAGGCCTCCAGCGCCTTCAGTTTGAGATGTTTTTCGAGTGCTTTTCATGTCTGTAAACATTTTATAACGGTAGGTGTGATTCATGCTAGGAAGAAAACTCTTCATTTGGATAATGGCTGGGTGGCTCCCGACAGGGCTGTAAGAAATGTCTGGAGAATATTAAGACTGCCGCACAGAAAATTATGTGTTTTTTGCTTCCAGTTTGGTTTCAATAAAGATGCATCAGAGCACAATAAAGAGTGAGCAGACAAGGAAAGATGGAGGCAGCTAAAACCCAAACTTTCTGACTGATACACAGGGTTCTTACACCTTTTCTGATGTCAAATTCAAGCATTTTCAAGAATTTTTAAAGTGCATTTTCAAGCTTTTGCTGCACCTTACAGCTGTGGTAAATTACACATTTATACACGTATCCTCAAAATGATTATTTCACTTCATCATCACATTAAATCAGATGTTACTGTGCTATAAACACCCAAGATTAATACAGTTTCATGATAGAATTCTACAGAAGGGTCACAAAATAAAGGAAAACACAACAAAGTTTCATGTTTTAAAGCATGTCACCTGTCTGAAAGTAGTCTTGACATCTTATATAACTTGCCTGAAAGTAATGCATTTGCAATTTGAAGCAGTTTCAGTCACTTTATCCAAAATCCAAACCTTGAATTCAAAGCACCCATACAAACCCTGGATTAAACACTGAGGAACATTCGGATTTAAATCTTTCAGACTGAAAGTCCATAAAATCAACCCAACCAAACTACGGGAATATCCTCTGTGTAAATCCATGTGTGATGATGGTCTGACAAATTTACCCAGCGTGGGATCAATAAAGTTCATTATATCAATGTGAAAATTTTTACTTTATTCACAGTTTTTGGACACTGGAACAACACAGGAAGAAGAAGGGAGAAATAAAAAGCTGTGGGGATTCTTTCAGATAAAACCCTCTTAAACTGGGGTTCTGTGGTCTAAATGTGGATCTATTTTGTCATATTTCTTTGACTAAAAATTCCAAATATTTGCTGGTTTCAGCCTCTCCAGTGTTCTTCATCTTGTCTGTGGCTTAATGGAACAAAACAAGCGATACGAACACATCAGCTTGGTCTCTGAGGGATAAGAACAACTGTATTAATCAATTAATCAAGAAAGTAATGTGCAGATTATCATCATTTTGTCTTTATTAAGCCCCCGTCATTAAAACATCCTCTGTATCTGCCTGTATCTGAATCCAACACAAGTAAAATTAAAGGTAGCACAACTGTCTTCCATCAGCTACCCAACAACCAAAGTCCAGATTTCTGCCACACGAGAGCAGCTTGAAAAGAAATTAGAGTCTTGTTTCATATATTGTTTGTTCCTGTTAGATGAACTGACAGCAGACTGAGGGAATTCAGAGGCAGCGGGGAACATATGGACCGACTACATTACAACACATCCTCCTCCTGGGGCGTCATGGTGGTTCAGAGGCCTGAGGTTCACACCGTACAGTCACGACACTGTGAAAAACATCCACAGCCTTTCACCCGATCTCTCTGCTGACTCTCACCGCTGGAAACTAATCTAATGAAGCAGAAATGTTCTTTGTTTCATTCTCCAGTTAAGTGAGAGATTTCAGCCTTTTATTTCTTAAAGCAAGCTGGAGATTATTACATCCAAATCTGAGCACAATAATGATAAAAATAAAATCGTAAATGGAGTTTATTCTAAAGCCTAATAAAGTATTTATTATGACATCTAACATCGAGTGGATCTTCTCTGGACCTCTTCATCAGTGAATACACTGAGCATGCTTTATTTATAGTAACATAACTTTATTTATATGTCACGTAGAGACAAGCTGCCAAAAACAGTTCAAAGTGCTGATGTGGGGTTTTCACACACAGTAGTATCTCACATGCCTTTAGACCCCTGGGCCACATTTGGCCCGCGTTCCCTTTGTTTTGGCCCACCATGATTTTACAGCTCACGCTTTTATTCTCCCTGTTTTGAGAGTGCTGTAAAATCCGTACCGTAATTACTACAAAACATTATTTTGTGCAGATAAAAGGTACATAGTCTTTCTTGCATTTTTCTGCTGTATTTGTGTGCATGAAGAGAGAGATAGGATAAATGGTTGACTAAAGATTTGTAAAATTTTAATTGTGTAACAAAGTGAGAAGTCAGAAGTCAGAAGTGAGGAATCAGTCACAATCAACCTGGACTCAGAGGGTTTTAAGACTAATTGTGAAATCTGGGAACATTCGGTAGGAAAATCTATGAAGCTGAACCTTGTAAAACCTTGTCAGGTTTAAAAATTGATAATGTGTGATTCTCAAACCTTTATGTATCTGAAAGGGAAAAACACAAATCCTCATCATTTGTCTTCCGGACAGCACTGCTCGCTTTAGCTGTGTTTTATAAATAAAGTTGAACTTGAATGTCACGTATGAGCGGTCGGTCATATCCCTCGAGTCAGTGGCACATTCCTGACGGACAGAAAACAGGACCGGTCCTGCAGATAATGTAAACTCTCAGGGTGTCTGGCTATAGGTCGAGACGTGACCATGCTGCACATGTGGACAGATGTTATGACAGGACGGGCTGCAGTTTAAACGCTCCACATGGGAAAAATACATCAACGTTCAGGTCATTAGCTTCTTCGAAAGCTGCCGTGCGTCATTGTCATTTTAATTATGACACTATGAAATGATCACCACTAACAACTCAGAACATGGAGGAAATTACTGTCAGCTCTTATCTCACACCAGTGGAACAGTTTGTGCTTTTGTTTCTCCAAATTGAGACCATATTTCTGCTGCTTTCTTTCCTCCCCCTCAATGAACCAGAGTCAAAATATCTTGGAGTGGCTCCTGCTTTAAATCATTTCACTGTCAGCTTTCCACAAAAAAATATTTAATGCTGTTTGCCCTGGAAGAGCACACGTTGTCTGTCTGGTGCCATAAAGAAATACATCAAATGTGCCTGCCAGCTTGTTTTGATGTTTTTCTGCCCCCTAGTGGCCAAAAAATGTTTGATGCAGCTTTAAACTTTTGCCTTTTTGTTTCTTTTACTTACAATTTAACTCTTTTTAAACAGCAACAGTGACTAAGACAGAAGACTTCCTTGGCCATTCCCTGACAAATTATCTGTCCGTTGTCTTGAATAAAATTATGACTTTCTCAGCATTACAATAGTGTTGGAAACGTTCTGTATTTATTTACTTTCTATACGGCATCCCAGCTTTCTTAGAAACGGGGTTGTACGTCATCAATATCTCAGTGATGAGTTTCTCTAAATTTCTCCTGGTGTCTTTCTGCCTCCTACTTTTGCAAAAGTAGGGAAAAGCAGAGAAGCACGTCACCGTGGCCGACCATCTCTGCTCGCAGCACTTTTTAAGTAAGACCGGAGAGTTGTATGGAGTTGAATGTTAGGCTCCAGTTTTTGGTGGTCTTCATTACAGCTGAAGAGAAACCATAAATTCAAACACAACCACAGACCTCAGCAGCGGCTCTCTCCAACAGCGGGTCAAACTTTCTTAAAGGGATTGGATCTCACTTTAAAGGGCTCAGTGTGTGTAACTCATTTAAATAGCTTAGACTACAGTGACGGCCAAATCTGAAAGGGCCTGCGAGATGTAACTCATTTAAAAGACCTCTGGCTGGATGCCAACTTATCCAAACTAGGACACACACACACACACACACAGGCTACAGCTAAACAGCGCCCTGCCTTTGTACTAATCCCTGGCTCTCCACATGCCGTTGCCACCCAAGGTAAAACCCCCCACAGGCAGGAAGGAGGGAGTCTTCAGCGGAGCGTCTGAGCGTGTTGGACAAACTGCCCTCACGGCTCTGGACCTCACCCAGGCCTTTTGTACCGACAAGCAGAGCTGCAGACTGTGGCAAAGAGTGAAAGAGTTTCTGCAGGGAGGAGAAACTGAGACGAAAAGTGAAGCGCAATGAAAGAGAAGGAAAAAAGCAGGAAAACAGTGAAGCGATTTCACCAAATTCTTGCATGTTTATAGAAAATTGAAAGAAAATTAAGATCGAATTACTTGTTAAGACAGACTGGAATGCATGTCTGAGGTCTTCCAGGAGGCTCTGCAGGAGTTGTCCTACTGCCACAAATATTAAAACTTAACAAGTCAATTAGTCACACGTTAAAATCTGAATTCTTCAGCCACATCAATGGCTAATGTGGCTAATAAAAGAAAGCTATATTCAGTTGTATATATCTGTGGTTATCCTGTTGTATGCAATTATCCTCTGCAATATGTTGTGAATTTATGTCCACATGGTGATATCATCCAGTACAATAATTTCCTTATACTGTGAATTTTGCAACTTGAATCCTGTATTCTCTCTCCCTCTATATATGTGCAATTAACTGTTTTTTTTTAATATATACATTAATCTTTATTTTTTCTCCCTTTGTATAATGCTACACAACATGTGTATATTACAACATGTGCAATTATTGAGTCTAAGATGTCCTACAAAGGCCACCGTACAGAGGAACAGCCCTTTTGCTCCCGCCTCGCCTGTCACCAAACTCAACATCATGCTGTGTCTTGATGTGCAGAACCTCCACAATCTCCACTCCCCCTCAACGGATTCACCTCAAGCTCCCTCTCCTCTCTCACAAAGCTCTCCATAACTGGGCATCAACCAACTTTTTCCACCGTCACACTCCTTCCCACAGTCTCTGTTTATCGGATGCCAACTTCCTGTCCATGTCTTCCAGGACCGGACCTGGGGTGTCGGGGCCTCCTTCCTCTGTAAGTCTCTCCCCAGACACATGCATGACTGGACTCTCCGATCTTTTATTGAGCTTCAACAAATCTACTTGGTTAGGTTTAGTAATTATTGCTTAGGTTAAAATAAGTTTGTTACATCATGTGATGCCCATTGGAGGGTGACACAGGAGAAGATTTTCATTATGATAATGTTTCACTCCCACAAAAATCGATCCCATGACAAAGTAAAAAGATTCCAGTCCTGTACCAGAATGTTTCCCGTCCCGTCCCGTCAATCCACGGTCCACACACGACATCACACACGTTTTTATGTATAAAAAAGTGACCTATTATTATTATTATGATTCCCACTCATGCTGCTCCTGTTGACTTTTTCTCCTGTGCCGTCCCAGTCCTGTGACTACAAGTAAAATTGACTCTCATACCACAGAAATCCCGCAGGGAATCCTGTACAAAGTGAGATTCCAGAAAAAATTCACATAATGTTTGTCTGACTTAAAACTTAAAATGATGACATAATTGAACGGTTCTTTAACTTTAACTTTTATAAGTTGGCTAATTTTGCTTCTAAAACTTGGAAAAAAATGTCAGGACGGTTTATTTGTTTAATATTAATTGTAATTGATGCTGCTACTCTGGTTTCTGGTCTGTTTCTCTAAATAATGGTGTCTTGTAAGCCTGTTTGGGTGGGCTACAGTTTGTGCATGACACAAAACAAAATCCAACAATCAAAAATATAAAGCTGACTTTTGGTTTCACACTAGACATGAACTCTGGCATCCAGGGTGAAAGTCCAACCATCCCACCTCCTCTATTCTCACACAACTTTTTATTGCATCACCTGAGTTTATCGCCACATCACCTGCACCCAAAAGCAAACTTTGGCTGTTGCACTGCATGCAGTTTCATGAGTCTAAAGTCACGTAATTTGTCTGCAGATTGATGAAATGAGCTGTGTCAGGACACTCCACTGTCTTATTTCTGTGTTGATGTCACCTCATGTCAGTGCAGCTCAGCTCTCCATGAGTTCATCAGTTCCTGCCCAGATCAGCACATCACGACTGCAGAACCTTTACTTTACTTCTCTTGGTGCATTTCTCGAGCTCTGCCAGTGTGCTCTGCACTTGAGAATAATTTTCATGGATTCAATGGGCCTCATGCAAGAACATTTTCTTATTCTTAACTTAAATTTCTCTCGCTTTTTTCGTATGAAGGTCTCTTACGAACACGACACGCCAGATTCAACAAACGCTCTTAACTTCAGAAAACCGTGTAAATGATCCGCCTGTGTTCGCCTGTGTGTCCGCCAATGATTTTATTTTCTTGTTGTGTGTTGAGTGTTGCAGCCTCTGGAGTTGATTATTGAGGCTTCAGGCATTTAAAACATAGACCTTCAGACAGTAACCTAAAAAAAAAAACATAGACTGTGTTTGTTCAGTCCAACAAAACACTAGAATTCAATGTGACCTGTAGATGATGAACAAAGAAAACACCAAAATCTTTTGCTTTCAGGCACTAAAACTGGTCCTCACCTCCTCATGAACAGCTGTAATGTGAAACAGATCAGCTGTGATTCTTAAGAGGCAATAAAACACACAAAAAAATACCGATGTTAGTCACAACCCAAAAAAAGGTCCACATTCAAACAACTGCTCGTCTCACGTTACTTCTAAAACTAACATGTGTAGATACGATTCCTTCCCATCATGCTCTGCTCCTCTGCTGTGATGCATTCCTTCCTTTGGTCACAGTTTAGTCTAATTTTTAATCTGACTCACAGTGCAGATGAATCCTGCCAAGAGAAACCTTCCCAGGTATGTTTTTGCAGGGTTTTTGCCGCAGGGCTTTTGTGACCCCCAGATGCCGGAGTAATTAACAAGGCTGGAGAGTCTTGGGTTTGACCCCACGTCCACCTCTGGGGTCAGGAGGTCAGGGACAGACTGCTGGGTCCGGGGACTGTTGGCTGTGCAGAATAACGCCCTCGGAGCTTTGTAATTTAATCAAACCCAGGGTGTTTTGGACACAACTGCAGCCAGTCAAAACAATATCAACTTTGAAATGTTGATTTTTGTAAATTAAAAAGTCTTTGAAAGGGTGGAGATAATCCCTGTGTTTGTGTACAGATCAAAATGTTTTTGTGGTACAAGAATCAAGAACTTCCCAAGTACCGTAGTCTGGTCAGATAAACAGCCAGTCAACGATCAGATCCAAGAAAGAATGACTAAATTCACCTCATGGCAAGATTGTTTCATCAGTTTCAAATGAACTTTGAAACTCAACTTTTAAGCCATTACAGGATTCAACATTAATCTGTTTTGTTTGTTTTTTTTGCTTCCTCAGAGTCCATTTTTACTTGCCCCTGTACAAATTGTTTATTTATTAGCAGTTATCAAATAACAACAGAGACTTAAGTTAAGTTAATTGTCGTGTTCAGTCTAGGGTTGCAATGCCTATAAAATGTCCAAAAATAGTGACAACAGTGTGTCTTGTTTTGTCAGCCTAAAATCCAAAGATATTCAGTTTAATAAAATATTAACCAAAGAATATCTGGAAATCTCCATATTTCAGAGGCTGAAAACATTTTTTTTTTGCATTAAAAGTTCCTTCAACAATTAATCAATTATCAAAATACTTTAACTCTTTTACCAAGTTTCCAGATTTACTTGCCTGACATGGCATGTTATGAGTCTTGATAAGACTCAGATAAGAAGTCTTTCAAGTGTCTTGAAAACATTTATTGGTCCATAATAGCTGCAACTCATCTCCAGAACAGCTACTAACTTGACTTTAAGGTGATGTTGTTCTGTCAAAACTGTATTCATTTTTTTCTTTTTTATTATTTGGGCAAAGTTCTTGTGCAGCTGCTTGGATTCAGACAACACTGGACATTTGAGAAGTTTGGCTTTGACTCAAAAGATATGAACTGACTTGCTGAGAAAACTGAGATAGAGTATTAAAAGATTTCCCGTTCAAATCTTGGACAAGACTTCGGAATAAATCCTGAAAAAAAAAGTAAGATGCAAACTAGACTTAAAAGCTCAACAATGAGACAATCTTCAAAACAGAGGGGTTTTGAACAGAACCACCTGCTTCTTGTCAGAAGTGACGGGCCAAAATGTGTGAAAAACAGCAAAATACAGCTGGTGTTGAGAAATGTAACAATAAACCAGCATAAGAGTGACAATTACCAACATAAACCACCAACATGTTCTGAACAGAGGCAATACAAACACAAAACGTGACGTAAAACAGCAAATACAGCAACGAACAGTCAGTCCAGCAGAGTAGGCATGATGGGAAATGTGGGCCGTCACTACATTATTTTACCAAACATTACAAACCGGAGCAGAAAGTCAGAGAGCAGCACACTCAAAATGTCACTAAATATATTCATTCAACCTTAACCACCTAAAAGTGCATAGAGCCGGGGCGTATTCAGGCAGGTTTGTGGAGTAACAGATTACAAAGAAGGTAACTGTATTCTGGTCACAGATAAAAAAGATGTTACCACCATGCACAGTGTGGGGGCATTTGCAGAGATACCACCATGAAGCAACATTGCCTTCTTTCATTTTATAACGCCTAATCCTACTTCTTATTTAGTCACTTCGTATTTTAGTGAAAGTAATGCCAAAGTCATGTAATGCATTACTCTTAACACCATGTTGATTACTCTGCTGCTGTAACAGTCTCCACTCTTCAAGTTTCAGTCTTTCCAGCAGGTTTTGGAACCTGCTGCGGGGATTTTTCTCCCACAAAGACTCAAGAGCATCAGTCCAACACTGATGGTATTGATAAGGTCTGACTCACAGGGAGCGTTCCAGTTCATCCCCAAGGTGTTGGATGGGGTTGACGTGGGCTCCGTGCAGACAAGTAAAGTTCTTCCCCACTAAACTGGAGCAACCGTTTGGAGCTGCCTTTGGACACGGGGACATTGTTTTGTATTGTATGTGGACAGGAAATGGACAGATTTTGTCTGATCGATCTCCCATCACTG
>JAJHUR010093345.1:0-29863 GCA_027495735.1 Lutjanus campechanus
TCCCTCCCCTGCTGCTAATGCACGGCCGCCCTGCACCAGCTCGGCTGCCTGTTCTTTAACCCCACCACCACCCTGGCATCCACCTGCAGGCTCCGACGGGGGGTTCAAGATTTGCTCATCACTCCCCTTATCTCTATGTATCTAAGCTGCGGGGAGTGATGGAGTCGGAGCCTAGACGCCAAACTCAAATCATGTCTGTTGTTGAATAAACATCCTAAACGTGAGTTGTCTGACTGAACTTTAATTATGTGGCACTTTTCAAAACTGTTACAAAGTTCTGTACTGACAAGTGAAAATTATATAAAAATAGATAAAAGATTAAAAGAAATAGAAAAAATAGATATAAAAATGGAGCCAAACTCAGACAAACTGCATCAACAAAGAGGAAAAGCAGATGAAAGTCATATTTTGAAACTAAGCAACACACATATGGCTGACATAGACATTACATAAGGGACTGAAAAATGCTGATAAGGCTTATTGATGGTGTTGACAAAATATATGAAATTTATATTGATTTGGCAATCTGAATTAAATGAGAGTCTGCCTCCCCAGTGCTGAGTGGACATTCATGCAGTCAGGATCACATAGTGAGCCTTTTTTTTTTTTTCCGAACACCCCACGCTTTCTTTGTGTTACTTTCTAATGGTTTTGAAAACATGAGCCTCCAAACTATGAGTTCACACTGGGGAAATGGCACATATTGATCTGCTCACTGAAGAACTTCAACTTGAACATGCAGCCTCTGCAGCATTGTGCATGATGTCAATGTCACCCTCTGGTTGATTGAACAGTTTTACAAGCAAAACAAGCTGGCTGAACTGCTCCAATAGCAGGCCCTCGAAATCGCCACTATGCATGCAGAGTTTTAACATGGTGTAGTTGTTTCTGTGTGGGTCCAGATGAGGCTATTCTACAACATTTCCATTATTTTCTCTGTTGTTACACTTTACTTTTTTCTTTCAAGAATCTCCTCCACTTTTTATGTACTTCGATTGGACATTTCTTTGGCCTTCTACAGGCTTTTGTGTTACCAGTTATTGGTGAAATGCTATGTAAAATTTTGCAAATCATCCTGTTTATATTTGGTTGTAACGGCACAATATATGCAACAATTATGGCAGTTTATGTCAAATACAGTCCATAAGCATTAAGCAACAAGTTTAAAGGGGTGGGGGTGTGGGGGGTATTAAAATCAAAAGAACAACCTTTTTAGGTTATCCAAAATTCAGCATATCGGGGTTTTTTTTTTGGGGTTTTTTTTTTTGTTTTTTTTTTACAAAAATCACAATAATAACAGAACAGAAAAATGTTACCTTTCCCTGCACCTTTCTTCACTTAACATCAACTTCAGCTTCAAATTCAGCACAGTAATACTGGTAACTGTAGCCACAATGCCTCCTGTTAACAAACTTCAATTTTACAATGTATACCAGACTCTACTAGATAATACTAGACAGTACTGGGCAATACTAAAGAGCACTAAAAAATATATTTTTATGAACATTTTTACATGAACCCCAAAATAAATTTTCTCATTATAAAATAATGAACTCCTGTGCACAAAGACACACACACTTGGACCTCAGACACACACACTTGGACCTCAGCACGGCCTTATATCTACCCTCTGGGTTAGGTAAAAGCATACAGAATACACACAGCTCATTGAATTAGTCAGCTTACACCAGTAAGCTATTATTAGGTTCATGAGTGCACTTTATCACCACTTACGCTAACCTACTGTTCTGTCTTTCCTTCAGTGTGGTGGAGATATCACACAGCCAAAACATTTTACAAATCTACTGTAATTGGCAAGAATGCAAAATCATCACTCATTATCCTTAGTCTGGCAACTTCATTAAACTCTCATCTACTCGTGCTGGTAACCATTTCTGTACTTTATTTTTTTCCTGAACATAAACAGAAATACACATTTCAGCAGTCACTCGTCGTTTTCCTGGTACAGCTGCTTCCTTTTCTCTTGCATCTTAATGAGCACTCAGCACTCTTGCGTGATCTACACCTGCAGTGCTCTTAAAGTGACAGTGTGCTTCAGCAATAGGAATGTGCTGCTCTTAATGTGTTATTAATATGTTATTTCACATACGGAAGAAAGAAACACCTTTTATTTTAATAATTTCACATAGGATTATTTAAACAGTTTAGAAACACTCTGTATCCCTTGTTCACGTCAGAATAAAATGTCAGAATAAAATGCAAAAACTATACAATAAAGGATTTATGACATATTTAGATGCAGGAACCCCAAACATTTTTGCAATCAAACCTTCCTCTTGTGTGAGAGCTGCTGTAGGTTTTTGAATACAGCAGCTTTCACATAAAACTACAGCAGCTCTCACACAAAGAAATCCTACATATTGTAAAGTAAAGATGATGGAATTAGCTGAGTCAGAATACTGGTCAAAACAGTTTGATGATGTTCTAGATATAAAACCAGGTTAGAATTTCTGCATGCAGTTAAGACATTTTAGAACATTTTCTTTTCCTCTACAGTTTCGTCATTTTTTCTGCGATCCCCTCCTCCAGTTTGATGTACTTTCTCTCTCTGATTTTATCTGTTAATTAAAATTAGAGCTGCATTACAGACAAGCAGCAATTAAAATCACACACATGTAGAATCAGATTCCAGCAATGCCAAACAAGATCTGTCACATGCATCTGTGAAGTGTCAATGAATGGGATGTGTAAGTCACGGACTTTTTCCGTTTCATACATGTGAGGAGACACCTCATCAATAATTAAGGAAACGTTCAGGGAAAATCATTAGGTGACATAGCACCCTGTCTCCCTATAGATTTACACCTTTGTTTGTGTTCAACATGTCATGCTAAATAATGCACAAAGGCAACCCACTAACCTCACTGTCTCCTTTCTATTTGATGTTTTCTTTTTCTCACAATGCAATTCAGCAGTAATGTTCAAGGGAAATATGATCCTGCTTCTTAAATTCTTAAATTCAGGTCTAGTTTTCTGTCACGGAGAAACTGAATTATTTTTGCAAGCTAAAGCGTTGAAAATAACTCTAAATATAGAGAGCCCTGAAGACTGCCCTGATAATGACATTCTACTGTATTATTTTGTTGAAGCTTTGAATTTTAACCAGATGAAATCATCTGTATTCCACAGTCAGGTGGGACTGAAAGTGTCTCGGCAGAATATATTAAATGACAGTATTCTGATTTAGCTCTCTCTGAATACCTTTTGTTGTTTAACTTTATTCTGTTATCTCATGCATTTCATCTTACACACAGTTATTACTAACAGGTCTGGTATTTGCAAGTAATGCTGCTGGCTCCTGGATTTGTTTGCAAATTGCAGCATCATGGCTTTTTATTATTATTTTGGCCAGAAGACATACATATGGCTCCAGAGATGACAGCTGTAATCACTTAACTATCAGAACAAATGAAGCTCGTCTAATTATGTTTGTCAGAACAGGAGACATAAGCATTTACCATCACTGTCAGATTCCTAAAGATGACTTTACAAAAGTACTTATCACACAGGAAATCTGGTTCTGGCGTTTTGTCAATCAAACCTTATACGGACATGATTTCACTACAGGCTGAGCCTTATTTATTCCCTGCGGGTCTTTGCATAAAGCCCTTACCAAGTTTGAAATCAGCATGTGTCACGTAATTTCACAGATTATCTGTTGTCTAATCACAAACATTCTCATACAAGATTAGAAAATAACAGTGCATGACACACTACACATTATTAAGATCTTGCCAGAGGCAGCTACGTATCACATTTAGCTTTCTGTCACGTACGCGTTCATCTCTTCATCTCTGTCAGACTCTTTCCCTCTAAAACACTCTGTCACCCTGTGTCTCTCTCTCTCTCAATTACTCCTCCTAATAAGTATTTTCTTAAACTTCTCTCTTTTTCCGTGGGCTACGTTTTTGGAGGGCATGTTAGGTTGCTGTGTTCTTGCCACTTCTCCATGAGGCTTTCCGTCCCCTCAGCTGTCCATCAAGTCTGTATGATAGGCCAGTTCAGATTTGTGGCCACCATTTCAAAGTTCTTTCCTTTTTCTTTTATTCTCAGAGGTGATACTGTATAGTATCAGTACAGATTCTCGGAAATGGAATTGGACAACCCCAGTGAGGCAGACTGTAAATCCCTCACAATGTCTCATATCCTATGCTGAACACAACACTGATGAAGCCTGAGATCTGCAGGAGGAGGGGAGGAGAGGAGCGGCTCACCAGAGATAAATCAGGGAAGTTTGAAGTAAGTAATTGTGGGAGGACTTAGACATTTTGTTGGCCTCTTGTTCATTCAGTCAGAACTAATTCTGATTTTGTTTTAAATCTACTTGTCCTCACACCTAAACAACAGAATAGGTCATTTGACTCCCAGAGCAACTCCACCTTCACCTTTGTCATCAGGATTATTGTTGTGAAACAGTTGCATTTTGGACGTAGTGGCCAGACAGTGTAAGGATAACCTCACATGATGCATTAGGGTCCAAAATGACTTTTTTAACATAAGCTTATTTTGAGATTTTGAAAGATGTGGCTGAACAATTAAATCATTTTATCCACATTCATGCTAACAGAAGGTTAAATCGGAAGTAGTTGCTTGGTTGGCAGAAGTCTTAAGTGGTGGGGAAGCTCCGACACTGAACTTGGCTTCATGCACCACTGAGCAGCTCTCATAGGAATGAACAGAGGCCCACCTCCAGTGCTGTATCCAATTCTGGTCACACATATCAGATTCAGATTCAGATTCAACTTTATTGTCATTGCAGAAGCAACGAAATGCAGATTGCATCTAACCAGAAGTGCAAATGTTTGTAAATTTAGATTGGCCATTGCCTGCTGAGGCAAACATCTTTGCTATTAGTTGAGGCTGTGACTCCGCCCCCTCAAAGTTCACCAACATTGAACTTGTTGCATGTGTGACCATACCCTAATACAGTGGTTCCCAAATTGGGGAGCGGATCTATGTAGGGGGAATAAACAAATGAGTTTGCTGTTTCCATCCAGCTGACCTTTATTTTGCTAAAATTTAACTTTTGAATTCTATTTTTTTATCAGTTCCATCCCCAGTTATTGTTAACAATTGATTGAAAATTTTGTGGTGGGGGGCTTGAACTTTTGTTGGCTTCTGAAAGGGGGGCATACTAGAAAGCGTTTGGGAATCACTGCCCTAATACATCAATGATGCAGACTTTTTTGCTCTTTATACTGTCACCTGATCTCCGTCTTTGCTTCAGTCATACTGACTGTGGCCACTATAGGTTAGCACGTAACAATAAATGCAATAAGTCTCATACAGACAACTTTTAAGGTGAGTTTTCTGGTGAGGGTGGGCTCAAAAATGCTTTGAATTCAGCCTTGTTAGGCAATCTAGCTAGGCAGGAAGAGTTTCACAAGGTTGAATCAGAAGTTTTAAAATCCTGCCAAACTTTTAAATCGAGAGAAGAAGAGAAATTCTATTGATTGCTCCCAAATCTTGAACATAATCAACCTATAGTGATAGAGAGGAGCGCTGTATCCTGCTATACAATATTATTAAAACTGTCTTTCCAGCTGAGATAACATCACAGAGTGTTCTCTCTCTCTCTCTCTCTCTCTCTCTCTCTCTCTCTCTCTCTCACGCACACACACACACACACACACACACACACACACACACACACACACACACACACACTCAGGCTGTCTCTCTCCTCTACTCCCCCTGACACACACTCACAGATACTTTAGATTTCTACCACCGTCTCTCTTTTCCTCTCACACTCTTACTTGAGACTTCCCCTCATTTCTTTGTTTTCTGTTCAGTTTTGTTTACGTCTTCTTCAGTCCTCGCACGTTTTCACTGCAGCAGTCCCTCAGACCAGCAGGATACCAGCTCCACTATAGCTTGACATTGATTTAAACATTCATATTCACACAAATGTAAAATATGTGGAAATTTAATTTGGCTGGTTCTCAATCAGAAGCTTTCTGTCTTTTCATTGTTATTTTTTAATGCAGGTTGATATTAGTGGCCAGATCATCGTTTGTCTCTGTGCTACACTTCTAGCTCAGAAGTTTATTTTGCCCACCAGCTTAGATGTATATTAATTTGTTTACCTGCCTGTTGGTCATGAGACTCAAGGTGAAAACACACCATCGTTGAACAGGGTAAAAAGCTGCCCCTATTAATTTCTATGGACAAGCCCCACACCAGGGTGCACTTGGCTGCTGCCACCCCGCAACTCTTCACGTTACTGTCCTGTTCCAGCATAGCCACCACTAAAAATAATGCTTTTTTCCCAGGAGAAACAGCTGTTATTTCCTAGATTGTTGCTTGCTTTTCACTCTAGTTTCAACAATTTCACTTGTGCCTGTGTCTTTGAGACAAACATTTTAATAAACTCCACTTGCTCCCTGCCTGCAGCCTACATCCCAACTCCCCTAGCAGCTCTTCTTCTCCTCTGTTCTCGTGGCAGCTGGACTCTCTCTTTCATGTGTGTAGAACAATGAGAGATTTGCTGTAGAGGTCAAGAAATATCTTGAGCTTGAGCTTCGTGCAGCATGCTGTGTGTGGTCGACGCGATGCAGGGTGACACTTTCTATTGGTGCTATGTGCAGCACTTGACACGCGCCATATGATGTGCTGTGACGCTGCGCCGGCTGTGTGTTTACACCATGCATCGCTACATCTCCCTACATCCCTGCTGGTCTTTATTAATTCACATTACCTGCTTGTCTCCATTTGCATCTGGGTTCAGCCTCAAACATGTGACAGACTGATATTGCACCACCTCCTTTTTGATTCAGTTTTTGAAATGTATTTATTTCATTCACTTGTTTGTGTCTTCAAGAATATGGCAGAACAAAGAATCATCTTAGCAAGTCATTAGACCTCAAGACCTCCCTGTAGATGTATGATGGTAAACTGTCCTTCCTCACCTACGGGATCTTGCTACATGCTGGAATATATCACAGTCGTACAGCTGAATATTACATTTAAAAGATGTATGTCCAAAGCCTATATCTATTTGTAGTTCATCACACTTCACTTCATTTTAAGCTCTTTTTATTTGGTGTGTTGATTGTAAAGTTGTATATTCATGCAACTTTGCAAATGTATTAGTTTCATGTCAGACTGTTAGACTGCAAATGCAAAGTGTGCAGTACCTGACTTCTGCGTGACACTATGTACTCGGTGCATCTGTCTAATCATGTGACTGATTTGAGATATTTTAGAAGGAATCCTGCTTTGTGATATTAGTCTGAGAAATGCTTTGCACTCTTTAAACTTAACTATCTTTTCATGCAAGCTGTGCGAGCCCTAAAATGTGCATAAGGTTTACTTAGTCAATCTTCTCACGTACATTCAAATTTCAGTGCATAGACATGTGGAGATGAGTGGCAAAGCCAACAGAACCTCATTAAAGTGCAAAACCTGTGTGAAATGGAACAGTTAAGGTCAACCTTGAGGTCAAATTTGCACCAAGAGCTTTTAAATGCTTTATTCAAGGGCAGCTGAGATTATATGTTGCCTCCAACCCTTCACAGGAGATTTAAATCAACAACATTCTCATGGTTTGTATGTTTTACATACTGCTGTCTTGGCAGGTGTTTTCACATGTGCCTGCATGGAACAGCACCAACATACAAATCAGCTACTGCAGATGTGTTTTTTTTCTTGTGGATGGTATATAATAAAGGAGCAAAATGTGGCAATTGTGCCTCCAAAAAGAGTACTGCAGTCTAAAGAGTGAGTTGGAGCCAAAGAAGGTATATTAATTAGGTTGAGATCCTATTTTATATGCAGTCTATAGTTTAGGAGACTTATTTCCCCCCGCCCCCTCCTCCTCACACTCTGGGAAGCGCAAGCAGGCTGCGGGACAACTCCAGCACTGCAGGAGTGCAAGACGAGTGCACCATTGTAAACCAACAATAGCAAGCGAGGACGGGTCCTACACTGTAAGGTGATCAGTTGTTAAACTGTGAACTGTGTGTCAGTGAAAAGTTAAGCACTCTGGAGTTTGACTTCAGTGACTGCCTGCCATATTGTTCAAGATAACCGATGTAAACATCTACTCCCTCAAAAAGATTATTAATGATTTCTTCCAACTCATCAACAGACACTAATGAGATCAGCGAACATTAATTTAAAATCTAATTAAAGTGAAACAGGCAACAATAACACAAATTATGGACCAGAATACACCATAGCTGCATCATTGTTGTCAGATAAGCTAGTATTTAAACTTAGCATGACATATCACGGTCATTATATTATGTATTGCAGTAAATGCATTACAGATTTCTCCTTTAAAGGAGTACACAGAAAGTATTGATGCTTTCCATACACGTACCTAAGCTCTCGCGGCAAAATTTAATTAAGTACAAGTTGCAGCACTGGGAAAAAGCTGACTAACAGCGAATTAAGAAAACTGCATTCACTTTATTTGAATTACCCGCCGTCTGATTTTAGTTAATTAGATACAAACAAAGAAACTAGTGCAGAGACATTTGAGATTTAATTAAGACATCTTCAGTTAAATTACTGTAAACAAAGTGTGACATTTAGGGAAAAGTAAACAAATGTGACAGAAAGGTTAGGACAGAATATCAGTTTGACCTGCAGGACTAACAGTCCCTGAAACCAAACCTCCAAGTAGGCATTTTTTTTGTGCAGCAATTCAGCAGCTGGTGGCAGGCTGTGACTTGGCAACCTTGTACAAAGTGTCAATGACACAGCAAAATGATGATGTTTAAGACAAGGTCAAGTGGCTTTCAGACAAATCCATCACCTGACGTAATAGCAGAGAGGTCAGTTTAGGCTGTGTGAGCATTTATTATTCATGAGGATGTGCAAACGTCTCACCAAGTAGAGGACAAATGAATATAAACATCACCACCTCTCCTTCTCTTCTTACCTTTGTCTCTGAGGGGATTTTACCCTTGGATCATTCTCAAACATGCATCAATATATTGACTGGAATAATGCATTGAAGTCCCGCAGGAATCCGTTTCCTTCCCTCTTTCTCTTGACAGCGTGTGGAAGATTGAAGTCATCCTCTTTCTCATTCAAGGGAAACTGCACTGGCATTAAGATGTTTCAATCAGTTTGCTTTGAAGACAAGCAGCGATGAGAGCATGCAGCAAATGAGGATTTGCTGAAAGATCAAATGAGCTTTAAAATAGCCCCTACACTCTTTCAAAAGTATTGTAAATTAAATGAATACACTCTCTGAAAATTAATAGATATGGACAAAAAAAAAGTGCCTCGTGCACACTGGGGCCCCAAAGCCAACGGGAATTGAGATACAGTATGTGAATTCTGCTCCCCATTCTTTATCTTGACTCTCAATGTGGGTTTTTCCATTACCAAGAGGAAGTGGGAGCAGCCAACCCCAGACTGTCTCCCAATGGCTTAGCTCAGTTGGCTGGAAAGATAGATTTCCAGCGTTCCACACTTCTCTCAATAAAATCACAGGAACAAACAGCGCCTCTGTTTAACTCACCTCGGTGCGAAGTATGATTAATACATAAAGTCTCATCAATTACAAACAGGCAAAAACAGGTCAGAAATTAGTAATATATCACAGCTGATGTAATTTAAAGTCAGCGCTGGCAGCAGAGTGGAAACAAAGAGGGGGGTCCAAAGACAAGACAAAAAGCTACTGATGAGATATTGGACTTGGTAAATTAATGGTACACCCAGCCCATTCTTTTAATGCACTGCTCCACACCTTCCTGTGCTCCTGGCTGATACTTTGATCTGGCTAGTTTAAATTAAACGCTCTGCGTCTGCCACCATGCTGCGCCACCCACTTCAATGCCACAGTCATAAATCGTCTCTACCACAGCGGCAGGGACAGAGCTGGGCAGTCTGGTTCCTGGGAAGAATGCGGTCTGGCTCCAGTTTGGTTAATAGAGAGTTTTTCTTCTCTACCCGTGTTTACTTTTAAAAAATGACATCATAGTTTCTTAAGTTTCTCTTTTCCTCACAAGTCCTCTGAAAGGGACTGTGTGAAATTTTAAATTTTCCTTATTAAGATATCTAAAAACGCTAGACATGTTGTATATTTTGTTGAGTTGTGTACTTGCATTGTCCCAAAGGTTTCCAACGATGTTCAACTGCAGAGAAATCTGTAATTTATTCAAGGTAATGGTGCATTTCCTGCTAGCTTTTTGCTAGCTAGTTGTTAGTTGCTATGTCTTCTGGGAAAACATGGGATACATTGGATATGTCAGAGGTTGAGGATGGAAGTGGGTGCATGTGACTGAACATAATAAAAAGAATAAAGCTTTGGTATTATCTCATAGATGAACATGAGTTGTGTTAAATAGATTTTATTAGCACTGGTGGTTGTTTAAAAGTGAAGATAACAATTCCCATGATGCCACACTACTTTAAACTACAGGCCCTATTTAAATGATCTGTAGTGCATGGTCTAAAGCAGGGCTATCCAATAACAAATACAATTGGGCCAGATTTTGAAACCAATACATTTAGCTTTATGCTAAGCTAAGCAAGCTACTGGCTGAATTTGTCTATTTTTCTTACTTGTCATTGTGCCTTTTCTTTACATCCTGAAATCGGTGTTTAGAAGCTACTTTGAAACTGTAGATGCTGCAAAATACAAATAGTTCAGCTAAAACAACACTAGATTGAAGCAGAGAACTCATTTCACCATATATGTTGTACTTGTATGATTGTGTATATGATAAATAAAATTGATTTACCTCTACACTTTTACAGACAGCTACACTACAACCTACTCGGCTTGACTCGTCGAAGCTATTTCACATCAAGAGGCATCTGTTAAGTAAGATAAACCCATCCACTCAATACTTTGTGGTTTAATTAATTGCAACACAAAACAAATTTGCTTGTCATAGACTCAAGTCTGCAGTGTATTTCCGTTCACTTCACTGATGAATGAATTGCATGGAATTATATTGTCAAGATTTTATTTCCCTGCTTCAGTCTGTAATCGAACGCTCCCTCTCTCTGTCTCCCAAGACAGTTAAATTACTTTTGGGCATCAGTCATTAAATTAATTAAAGGGTGTTTGCGCCACACTTCGATTCTAGTAGAATAGAATCTCGCCACAGGAAACATCACATGATTTTGAAAAGCAGTGGACATTTATTCTAAATTGTATCTTGCTTACTTTATTGAACTGGATAATAGTTAATAAATACATTTTGAGTTAACAAACATTTTATTTGTGCTTTGTCTAAATAATGATCGATTGTATTACACATTATGGGAGTTCTTAAGTGACAAATACTTTATTTCCCATGTGAACAACCACATGATCAATCATGATCAATCATATTTCTTCCTGCCACATTTACTGCATTCGATGGTGTGTTAAAAACTTTAGACATAATCCAGCTCTCTTTCTGCCTCCATCTCTCCATGACTCCTTCGCTTCTCTCACAAAAAGTCAAGGGTGTTTTGTTTTTATACCAGAATAATGCTACTGGACCATGAAATGTCATCCTCTCCAACATGGTGCTTCACTTCCCCACAGGGGCAGAGGTGGTTGGGGAGGGGGGTTGACATTATGCTGCCACATTTTAGGACTGTCTGTTCCTAACAACAAAACATTCCTGATGCTTAAAAATGACTGCCACAGCCTCATTACATGCACCGAGTGTGCACGGCATTAGAGAGGGAGAGAACACATACCTTCACCACGGCTGCACAAGTGCCAGGAATATCTTTAAACGGCAAGAAATATTTATAAATTATTTGTGTAGCTGATCATGGGATGCATGTTCCTGATAAATAAGCTAAGCATTTTGTTTTAATCTGACATTATTTAAAGTTCCCATGAGAACTGATCAATTTTTGATTCATAAAACTGTTGCTCAAATGTTTTCCTAATGAGAAGGCCTGCTCATGTGCATCATTCTAAAGCACTAAACTGTATAACTATTTGCAGCCAAACATCACAGTAAACAACTGGCTGACGGGAAATTACAGGCACGATTTCAAGCGGAATTTTCTTGACTTTCTCGTTTCATGTCTAACCCATTAACCACCACCACCCGGCAGCCCTTTGTAGTGGGTTTTTATGCCAAACGGAGCGAAAACACAGCTTGACTCAGCCAACAGTGATCGGCGCCTGGCCTCCAGAAAGTGTCAGTCAAAAACAGCCATGGGAATACAGGGAAGACTCCTACCAAAGCTTGTACGGTTTTTCACAGGTGATGGACTGACAAACTATGTGAAATGGGAGGTCCATGTTCTGTCTGATTAGCCTGAAGCTGTTAGAAGGGCTCCTGGGCTCCGTCAATGCTGCAGTAACAGGGGGGCCGTGCCACTCTTATTATACACCTTGAATACTTGGCAGAATAATGCTCTCTGCTGTCTGTTATTTCCACTCAGAATTGTTTATAATTGGTTGTGAGGTGTAGTAAATCCCAATGACTGGTGATCTCTTGAGACAGCTCCATTCACTGAGGAAGACAATGAGATGCAGTCAAAAGCCCCTGAAAAGTAAGCGAGTCTTTGAGAGTCAATTATTTTCTGGCACATATTGTACTGTTCCCAAAGGTCAAATATTAACTTTGAGGCTCAAATGCTTACAGCTGACAATTTAACCACAGTCCTATATCAGTGAACAAAGAAAGCTCTTCAGGTAACCATAGCAACTGCTTCATGCTATGATACAGTAGGGTACTACTGTAGTTGAAATAACCCTAAAATGACAACTAAACATTAAAGTTTAAAATCATTTGGTTGCAATCTTTAAAAATGAGTTTAAAAAAAATAGGGAAAATTGTGGTTATAGCAAATAAACAGTGTTTAAAGAAATACTTAAAAAAAAAAAAAAACCACTTCCATACACATTGAGATGATTTATACTTACACTCATCTGTTAAATGCAAGGCCACCTCCCAGTTAACTTAGCTTAGCAGAAAGACTGGAAACTGGAAAACAGCTCTGGCTCCAGCTACTACTGTATATATTAAGCTTTATGCAAAGGTTATGGGGTACACAGTTTATTTTGTGTACTAATGCAGCTAATTAAAGGGACAGTTCACCTCAAATTCACAAATACATGGCCTGCAGTGCGATTTATCCATCTAGTTTTTTTTTTTTTTTGGCCATTTGTGCCTTTATTGACAGTGACAGCTGAAGAGTAGACAGGAAAGGGGGCAGAGAGAGAGGGGATGACACGCAGCAAAGGGAGTCGAACCAGTGGCCGCCGCAGAGGACTACAGCCTCAATACATGGGTCGGACGCTCCACCCACCGAGCTAAACGTCCGCCCTATCCATCTAATTTTTAAAGTTTTGGAGATATCAGTCGTAGAGATCTACTGTCTAGAGAAAGTTGTTCTTTTACATTTAGTTCTATTACAGTGGAGAGAAGTGGGGATGAACTGTCCCTTTAAGATTAAAAATAATACCAACTGCAGGTCTTTGATGCTGGGAAACAAACTCGGGTCTCCTCTGTGAAAGTTGGATGACCTCTTGACCTTCACACCTGTACTTTCTGCCTTATAACTTAAAGCGCTCACTTCTTCCTGCATTGTCAGTGAAAGTTGACAGCGAATGTGCAGTGTGAGGTGTGGGATTCTCCAACACAAATATAACTTTAGGGATTCTGGGCTGTCGGTCTACAGTGAAAAGGTGCGCTCTGTTTTGTTTATTTTTAACCAGATTTAGTGTCAACACCTTGTGTGTTGTCTCTCCTGGTTGCATAGTTTTAAAAATGATTTTAACTTATTTTAGATTAAATACAATTTCTTTTAATATTTCTTTTCAACGGTTGGAATTGTGGGGATTAAATCATGTACTGCATGTTTTATGTCTTACAATACACAATGTAAAAGAAGTTCTGATATTATATTGGACCTAAAATAGCAACTAACCAGTTTTCACTCTTGAGTTAAAGGCTGATGGTGTGTGTTTCACTGCTGTGAGAGGAATGTGTGCTCATGATGTGTGTTGAAATTACTTACAAGAGCTTTTTGTGTTTTTGCTAATGTTTAAGTGGTGAATGTGAGAAAAAAAAAAATTTGAAAGTGGGAAGTAATATTTTAGATGTAAGAGGCTGTGTGTTTATGTGAGTGGGAAAAACACTGTGAGTGTCTCTGCTGATGTTAGATGTCAAGTATTGAACGTAAAAGTAACATATTGGCCGTGAACAATGTGATGTGAGAAGCTTTGGAAAAGCTGGTAATTATACGTGCCGCATGTGCTGCAGGGCTGTGTGTGTAAAACGCTTTTGAAAAGTGAAAAGGATCCTAAATAATTGGGTTTAGCAGAATGAATGTGGCTTTATCACATTCTGTCTCAACAAAGCACCAAGAATGATATCTGAATATTTTATTTATTTATTTATTTATTTATTTATTTTTAAAGATTACATCTACCTCCACGTTTTGCATCAGACAAATTCCATCCGAACTGTAACATGCGCCATTTAAATTTATTAGGGAGCTGGTGATGTGTAATAATTTACTTCCACACTGTTTTCTGATGTATATCAATTCCTCTGAGTTAGAAAAAAAAAAAACTCTGCCAGAAATTGACATAAAAGCTCCACACTAGGAATGCAAATTCCCCAAAATGATAAATGTTTACATTTAATGACAAAGCTCCCAAGCAGCTGTGGGAATTATGAGACTCTTGTCTGGAGAAAAAGAGGAAATAGTGTGATAAGTGCACAGGGTGGGATGGGTCAACAAAATGTCAAACAAGCTTTGTTAAATCCCATATAAAACGAACTAAACTTCAAAGCACTCCTCCTGTTGTGTGGTCCCTCACCAGTTTCTGTTTAAGTGATTTTTGAAGATATTTAACTCTGATTTGTTTAATGTGTGTATGCAACAGGCAAGTTACTCAGAAAGTTACATTTTACACCCTGTTTGCAGCCTTGTTGCGCTCTAAAGTTTTTTTTACATTTTTTTTATTTATGTGTCCTTTGGTGAGTTTGCTCTGTCCTGTCAACTCTACAGCTACAGTTTTTAGTTTTGTTGCTTGAATGTCCCACATATTGCTGCAGTGATGTCACTGCAGGCATAGAAACTAAACTGAAAGCAGCCTCTTTAATTAATAAATCATCTGAAAAAAAACCCCACTCTGTAAAGCTCAGGCTTTAAAGGTAATATAGCCTACAGAGATGGGTAGAGGTGAGCTGCAGCAATGCAGCATTACATGGATAACTGTGATGTAATAACCGTTTTGATAGCAAACATTTGCCTTACATATCCAGCAGATAAGGAAAAAAAATTGCATTCACTTTGAGTCGTGTTTCTTCTACCTGATGAATGTAAGTCCAATACTCTCTCTCTTTTTGTATCTGTTTGGGTCTCCACCACCTTCTGAGGGACGTATCTGGCTTTTTATCTGCTAAATCCTCCATCATGTTCACTAGCAAGTCGCAAACTATGTCTGTCACTTGTCATTTGGTAACCATGTCTCCTAGAAATTACGTTAGTATAAAAAAGCAAATACGTTTCGAGGGAGACATAATGCCAACCAATTTATGTTTTATAAAGCACAAAGAGGAAATGCTATAAATTAATCTACCTGGAAAGTTGCAAAAGTGTTGATTCTGAACATATTAATTTAATTTATTTTTCCCTAAAACAGAAAATCTTGCAATACACAATCGAGCTGTAGTGCCCAGCATTAATTAAAAAATCATCAATGACTTTTTGACCTTATATTTTATTATGATGTTTTTAGAAATGTTTAGCAAATATTCTATTTATCTATCTATCTATCTATACCATGCTTATTTTAAGAGGTGTTTATTCATGATGTAAAGCTCTAAAAGCCATTAAATGCGAAAGTGATCTAGAGTAGAGAAATTCATGTCACTTGAGCAAATCAAATTCAAGTACTGGTTTTCCACAGCTCTTGTAGAACACCATTAAGAAGGTAGTAGTGTTAACTACTGGCCTTCTTTAAGGAGGGGGATGTTTCAGAAGTGGTTAAGCACTCTGAGTTCATCACCGATCCAGTTGTATTTCCTCTTATATTTGATTTAAGGAGGATGAAATTGGTCTTTGAAGAGAGTCTCTCTGCACCAGGTGTCCTTTCAGAGTGACTTCAGACGTCTATGGCAATTTTGAATTTTTTTGCTGACGGTTATATTTGATATCAGGGGAGAGTTTAGTGTAGATCAGCGACAGTGGCAATGATCAGCCAGAGACGCTGTAGGATACTTACACAACCTGAGCAATCATGCCGAGCTGTAATCAGTAGAGGCTGTCAAGTAGCCACCATTACTTCATGTCATAAGGTCTAGTATGTGAGCACTTATATAGGATCCTTTAAATGAGCAGAAACTTGATGAGGATGGAGTTGAAGAGGTTATTTTAAGTTTTAAAGCAAAGTGATCACTGTATGTGTCAAGAGGAAAATACTTCTAAGATGATGTGTGTTTTAATCTTAACAGGAATAAGAGAGGAACTAAAAAATATACTTAATGCATGGTTATAATTACACCCCAGTGTTCAAGTTTATTAGAATTCATAGAGAAGTTTTTGTCAGATTGGTCTGAATTTAAATCACTCTGTTTGAAGCAGCTCTGCATACAGCAAATGGATTTGATATGTATTTCAAGTTAATGTAATTCTACTTATGAATTTTCCACTGTGTTTGGATAAGAAAATGTCCCTTTATCTGTGGAAAAAAAAGAGAATTGCCTTTTTTTTTTTAAGGATTTAGATTAAAGGGTTAGACCTCTTACAGTTAAGCATTTGCAAATCTTCAGTGTTCTGTGCCAGTAAATGTTTGTTCAGTGACCTTCAGCAATTTGCACAGACTCACATTCCAGTTTTTCATGTGCTTCAGCAAGGCCTGGGGCACAAAAGGTCAGCTGCTCATCATAGAATAAACAGAGGTGATGCTTTCGCTGTCTGTTTTCTCTACAGAGCCGATTTTCAGGGTCCAAAGCTGAGAGCCGTGTGCCACAGATGCAGCTAATTGCACTGATAAGGGGGAAGGTGATCAGTGATTGACTGCTATGTGATTAAGTGAGAGGTGTGATAGCTTGAGGGGACAACCACAGTGACTACCACAAGGTCATTTTATCATATATAATGCAATACAAAACATACCAAACAGTATATGATATTAAAATGTTCATAATGGGAGAAGGAAGCGCTACATGGCCTTGATGGCTTGTCTGACAGTTGCTCTTTAGGGAGGCAGGTAAAAAGTACAATGTAGGGGTTGTTTTTACAAGACAATAATCCAAATAAGTAAAGTGTCACATAAATTATGTTCACCTGTCCTGGAGAAAAAAAAGGCCAATTCAGCATTGTCAATTCCTTTAGTCTGACTCAGATTACTCCCTCTTACAGCACAGAAAAGTATGTTGGGTGGCATACGCAGGGTTTTTGGTCTTACAAACTACTGCTCATTAATCTTTTTTTTCACAGCCATGTTAAAGAAGCTTGAGCTGGTTTGGACATTGCAGCTCACTGGATTGATAAGGGGGAAGGTGATCAGTGATTGACTGTGGTTAAGTGAAAGGTGTGACTGCTTGCAGGCATGACTACGCTGATCACCACAAAGCCCTTTATCATGGATTATACAATACAAAACATACCAAACAGTACTGTACACATAAACTCCAAAGAAGTAAAGTTATAAAAAAAAAAAAAGTAGGGGTTGACTAGTTTTTCCACTAGCAATAGATCAAAAGATATGAGGTGTCACATAAATTATGTTCACCTGTCCTGGAGAAAAATGGCCAATTCAGCATAGTAAATTCCTTTAGTCTGACTCAGATTCCTCCATCTCTCAGCACAGAAAAGTATACTGAGTGGCATACTCTGGGGTTTTGGTCTTTGAATTTGCTGCTCATTAACTTTTTTTTTTCACAGCCATGTTAAAGAAGATTGAGCTGGTCTGGACATTGCAGCTAACTGGACGGATAATGGGGATGTGATTAGTGATTGACTGTAATGTGGCTGAGTGAGAGGTGTGATTGTTTGAAGAGACAACAACACTGACTACCACAAGGCCCATATATTTTTCTCCTACATAATACAATAAAACACCCCAAACAGTACATATTATACAATACACATAAACCCAAAAGAAGTAAAGTTTAAAAAAGACTAGTTTTTTTTTCCACTGTATACTGCTATAGCAATAGATCAAAAGATATGAAGTGTCACATAAATTATGTTCACCTGTCCTAAAGAAAAATGGCCAACTCAGCATTAGTTTAAATTCCTTGGGTCTGACTTCAACAACACTTTCAAGCTCTACAAAAGGGTGCAGTGGACGGGATGCTCGGGGTTTTTTGTCTTACAAACTGCTGTTCCTTCACCTTAAGTTATTATGATGGGTCCTGGTGCACACACTAGTTACAAGTCATGAAGCACACACACATTGCTTTTGTAACGTTACCTGCTGCATGCTTGCTGACACACGACTGATGGCAGCTGATGATGATGCCAGTCAAGCTGCTGAGTTGCTGTTAGGAGGTGGGGGTCGTCCGTCATCAGCTTGTCAGTTGTGACAGATTTTGCCCCTAAGCTAGCAACCGTTTATGTGTCCTCTGGTCAGTTTATCAAAGGACTTGACACTGGACAACATTAACATACATATTACCCAGCAAACACCACTGCACAAAAATACTAGCCCGATATCAGACCGAATCGTCAACTCACTACACTATATTTCCGTATTCAGTCTGACACTGCCTCAACTCTTAATGATTTCATTGGGGGAGAGGGGATATGATTTCCCCTAACCAATCACTAGAGAACAATGTTATTTTGAGTCAACACTGGTGCGTTGCTATGACAGCATACTTCGTTTTTGTCCCCACACTCTATGGTTTTGTCTGAGAGAGAGCGTGTGAGTAAGCGATTGAGTGTGTAGATCAGCTGTGTGTTGAGTTTGCTGCCACAGAAAAAAGAGACGTCCTTGTTATGTTACTGCATCATCTTCATGTTCATAGCAGAGTTTGCCCACGCTGTGAAAAGCTAACAAGTTAGCAGCTAGAGAGTCAGACTAAAGACTGTTAAAACGGTCTGAAACTGAAACAAATATGTTTCAGAGCTGCAGAGCTGGAAGCTGCATGGAGAGAAACACTCTCAATCAGCTGATTGATCGTGTTGTCTTTCGGCTGCCAACTGAAATGAAGTTAACTCATAGCTGGTTGCATTATGGGTTTATTATGAGAGAGTGTGTGAGGGGTTACTTTAGTCAGTCATAAAGTGTGTAGATGTGTGGTGTCTTCATATACTCTTCACAGGAGGGTTTGTCCACACTATGAAAAGGTGATGTTAGCCAGTTAGCTAGGCTGGTTACTAGGCTAAAGACAGTTAAAATAGCAACCAGCTTCATAGTAAACTTCTCTGGAAGCCATCGGTGGAGAAATAAGCTGATCAATCGTGTTTTCTTCTGGTCGTGGACTGACATGAAGCTCATAGCTGCTAACTAGCTAACGCTAGCTCTACTCCTGCAAAAACATGTCACAGAAACAGGGACTTTTGCATCTTTTCTGTGACAGCAAATACAACGCACAGCCTTTCAGTAACTATTCAGCTGCAACCTGAGCTCTTCAGTCAACTTAACATAGCAGCTTCCACAGCAGCATCTATAGCAGTTGCCATTGCTGTTATTAGTCCTTAGTTGCAGCACACAGCTTGACAAAACTTGACAGTAGCTTCACAGCTTGGTCTTAATCTCGCCCTTGTGGCACTGATTGGCTAATCATTAGTCCCTAACGACGCTGATTGGTTCACTTATAACTTTATTTGATTTGTTACATGTCACGATGCCAGACCAGAGAAAGGGCCTGCTCAGTGGAGTCGGGGGACTCAAAGGTCTGGATCCAGTCTCCAAAAAACACAGAACAAAATAAGAAATTATTCATTTAATTGAATGTTTTCAAGAAAAAAAAAGAAAACCATGGCAGGATGGGTTTGCCTTTTCAAAGGCATATAACAAATGGTACAGTTTTCTGATTTAATATCAGTTCTTTGCGAACAGTTGCATTTCTGAGGTGGCAATCTGAATCATTTGTAAAAGCCCTCTCTCCACCCACTCTTTCTACAGCTGCCACCCCATGGGGCCCCCCTGGTAGGTTGTCCAAATTAGAGAATAAAATTATTTATTTACTATTAGAAGAATAGTTCAACATCCAGAGATATGCACTAACTTCTTGAGGCAATAGATTAATATCACTTTCACACACAGTGGCCAGGAGCAGTGACTCTCTGAGTGTCTGCAGTCGCTTGGGAACCTCACAGTGGTGACAAGACTCCAGGCATATAACCTTGTTTTCATATGTTTTCACATTTATGTTCAACAAAGAAGACACAATGTTTTAAATTAGTGAGCTTTAGAGGTGCTGTTAGGTGGATTTTCTCGTATTTAAACAGAGCCACTCGAGCTGTTTTCCTCTATTTCCAGTCTTTGTGCTAAGCTAAGTTTAATATTGAGCATAAATAAACAAGAGCAGCATCAACCTACTCACAGAACTCTATAAGCAAGAAACAATCAAGTTCAGTATTTCCTACAATGTTGAACTATTCCTTTAACTTAAGCTCACCCAGTTACCCAGCATTGCTAATTCTAACATTGACAATCCTGTATAAAGCTGGTAATCACATGGCTCTGTTAAACCCAGGATTTTTTAGTCCAGCTGTGCCAATGTTCACATCAAAGAGCCGCATATTTAATCAGCTGCATTACCAGAGGTTATAACTCTGTTAATAATTGCATTTATCTCCATAAAAAAAGAAACTCTCAATGTCATGAAATATAAAATACATGGGTTTTGTCTCAATCTTTTGGGAGAATTGGAGGGAACATGTCCGAATTTGTGTGTCTGTGTTTAACAACCTGACATCCTCGCAGAAGGGGCACGTCCCAGCCGACTCAGGAATGTTTTGGTGAACCCCACTAATGGGGGTGAGGGTGCTCATTTAGCAGCCAGAGAGAGTCTCGTTTAATCCCACAGATGTGTCTTATCAGTGTTTTCCAGTTTTTATTACCTTACTTCCTCTACTCTGTATTCTGGGCCTATTTTTTCTCCTCTGGCAATACAGATGGAAGTTGGAGAAAGAGAGCGGTGTTGACGTCAAAAGAGTTGGCTCATGGAGAACAGGCTCATGCTGCACCATATAAAGTGATAGCACTGGTGGCTGTTCTAAACTTTCAAACACTTTGTGACTCATATTACTGCTAATGGGGGGCTTTTTCCCCCCTCATTCAGTTTTACCTTCTTTATTTCATTTTGCCTTAAATGCTAATGTCATTTTTTTTCCTTCAAATTATTCAGCCTCTCTACCCTTTTAGGATTTCTCACCTATGCAAGCATACAAGACCATGCGATACAGGTGAAAGCTCCATAAAAAGCTACTATATTAATTACCAGGTCAAGAAATTTATTTTCATCATAATTTATCCTTGTAAGGATTTGTTATTGTTCTTAACCAGTTTGCACCAAATCTTACCTCTACTCTATACCTCTTACCTGTACTCAATGAACAGATGTTTAGGTGATTTTGGTGCTGGAATAATGTTTAATTCAACCTTTTCAGCTTGATAACTCGTCTGGATGACTGGGGGAGACCGCTACTTCTGTTGTCGAAATGTGTGCGCAGCTTTTCAGTGACGTCAGCTGTAAAAGGGTCTATAGAAAGCCTTCATAACATGTGTTTAGCACTCGGCATTAGCAAAAACAAAGCAACGTTATTTTCTGATTGTTCCACAGCTGTGACGTTCCAAAGCACAAGCGACACATGCCAGAGTTTGCGTGTTTGCAGCAGATGCGATCCTCAGTCAGCTCTGCACGTGTTTATGTGCAGCCCGTTCTCATTCCCAGCTCATCAGATACAGACGTTTTGTCACCGGCCCTTTGCAACTTTGCTACAAAGATGCACAGTACCCATTAACAACAGTCCACATATGGAGGAGGCTGGGTGCATGAATGACTTTCTGGGGTTCATGTCAAATGTGAAACCAAAATGTTACTAAAAGTTTTCACGTCCACAATGCTACATATGTCACATACCTATTGTAAAATACGTATTGTAACTCAAAAAATGGGGTTATCCTAAATGTATCCAAGTAGTGTTTTTGCTTAAACCTATACCCAAACTGCAACGTGAACAACATGTTAACAAAGACACTTTGTGGCAGTGTCTCTTTCAACCACTAAAGGATACCCCGTGTGCCTGTATGAGACGCCACACACTGCCAAAACAATGGCATGTGATGAGCTGGGATGACAGTGGGTTGATGCATATTTATCTCTGTTGGCAGCTCTCACAGACCGTGCTGAGGAGAGAGACAGAGACAGAGGTGTAACCGTTGGTTGCTGCGCTTTTACAGAGTCCTAATCATACAATCTGCATGCTTTTATTGGCTGGTGGCTGCACACCACTGCCCAAAGACTGATTCCCAGAAACGTTCTAAAAACAGAAAAATATGAGAAAATAAAAAAACAGAGTTTCTGCACAGATACAGACACCACCACACACTTCCAGTGGGTCGTAAGTGTTGATTGGAAGGGATGAGTCTATCTAATGTTTTTTTTTCTTTTAGGAAAATCCCCCATCCTATGCCTAATTTGAAGTAAATTTTATTTATTGATGAAACATACTGAGGCCTGGATTCATCTTATAACCGATATGAATAGATTCTCCATATATAATGACTTTGTAGATGCCAGTGTGTGGAGTTCAAGATTCCTCAACTGTGGGAGTAGAGGCCATATGGATGATATGATATGATGGAATACAGACCCCCTATAGCCCCCACTGCCTTAAATCTGCAGCAGTGGTCTCTGCACGACGGCGAGAAAAAAGAGAGCGACAAGGTGGTCTGACAGAGACTAAAGGCAGAGAAGATCTCATATGTGGGGGAGAGGCAGGTGATGAAGAGGACTGAAAAGGAGAAAAAGAAAGCCAGAGAGATGAGGTGCTGGGAGGAGGGGGCAACGAAAGCACCAAATGAGGCAGGCAGAGTGAGAAAAAAGGAAAAAATCGAGGTAGGGGGAAGAACGCAGAGGACCAGATTCACTAAACCTGTCCTACCTCCTTTCAGATGTATCCAGCACCGAGAGACCTGTGTTATTTATAAAACAGGAGCACCAACCTGGAAGCTAGTTTTGCTGTCATCTGATGCACATCTTGCATCAAGTCATTGAAGTGTATCTCTCCTTCATGCATATGCATTTAAGCAAAAATCATGCAAAGAAACGGTTGGGGATATATATACAGTTTGTGTGGTTGATTTTACATTCCATCTGTGCATGCACACTGTAATCCAAGTTCAGAGAAAAAATGGCAACATGGTGCTGGATACCTGTCCTGGATTTATTTGCTGTGGTCCAAACAACTCTGTCAGGAGAGTTGGAGGTCACACTGGTCAGCAGTGGTGGAAAATATAGCTGAAAAGCAGCAACTGAAGCTCTTTTCAGGCAGATACTTCCACACAAAGTGTCTGTACACTCTTAGACATAAAGCGGTTAATTAGAACCATAGAGGATTCTTCGGCTTGTCCCCTTATTGTTTTCTGTTACGGCTTTTTATCAAGGTATCACTTGGAACCATTTCAGAGGGTTCTATCTAGAACCCAATATACAGGGTTACACCTAGAACCATCTGTGGAAGGTTTCACCCAGAATCTCCTATGAGAGGTTTGGAAGGAGAACCCTCCTATGGTGTAATGGTTCCACTCAGAACCCTCTATGGGGGTTCTATCCAGAGTCCTTTTCTCCTTCTAAGGGTACTAGCAAGAACCCTTTTATATTCCCAGGGTTTTATCTAGAACCCACCCAGTGCATTCTCCTGAGAAACTTTCCCACACAGGACGTCCTCCCAAGACCCCTTCTATATCCAAGGGATTTAAGTAGTAGTAACCCAGGGGGTTCTACCAAGAGCCTTTTTTATTTTTCAAGAGTGTTGTCTAGAACCTGCCTAGTGCATTCTCCCTAGACCCTTCTATGTTCCAATGGTTTTATGTAGTGTTCACCCATGGGTTTCTACCAAGAACCCTTCTATATTCCAAGGGTTTTATCCAGAACCCACCCAGGGGGATCTACCAAGAAGTCTTTTATATTCCAAGAGTTTTTTCCAGAACCTATCCAGGGCGTTCTACTGAGAACTCTTTCATATTGTGGTACAAAGAATCACTGACAAAACTCCTCCTCCTAAAAACAATTCTTTAGGTGAAAAGTGCTCTTAATGGAACCCTTCATCTAATAAAGACCCCTTTAGGAACCCCTGTTTCAAAAGAGGGTTCTCCAGAAGCAGTTCTGGCTAGAACCTCAGCCCTTCAGGTAGACCCCTTTAGGAACCCTTATTTCTGAGAGTCTATACTCAGATTTGAAGTATCAGAAAGCTTCAGGCTTAGTCAGAAAACAGCATGTTTTTTTGTGTACTGGGAGAAAAGTCAGAGCCATATCTACCACATAAATGGAGCTTTAGTGATTTCAGTTCAGATAGAACTTGCTTTATTTGCGGTCATGTCACTGGACATATTACAGGCCATAAAACAGACTAATGTTTTGACCAGCCTGAGTACACGCTGTGCTTGATAATTACTGAAATGACAGACTACAACTCGACCAACCCCGTTAAGCCAATTCGGTATCAATGGAGCTTTTTGGGATAGTGGCTATTGTAAATGCATCCTTTGAAGGGCTTTGACTAACAGGGGTACAAAAGCAGCAGGACTTGAAAAAGCAAGGCCAGTGTTTGGAGATAATTATTTAGTTGGATTTTGTCCAGATGAATGGGAGTCCAGGCTACATTCAGAGTGAAAACAGACAATTTTCTGTGTTTTTCTGATCAGGGTACAAAAATAATAATGATTTTTTTTTTTTAAAGAAAAGGTCCAACGCATGATGTAGAGTTTGAACAAATTCTATTCAGACTTTCTTTGAGGATCTCTTTGTTTCAGGGTTTTAAGCAGTTTAATTGTATGTATAGAAAACAAACAGAGATATAGTGTATCGGAATTTGTGATACCAAGCAAGAACACGTCCTGCTGTAGAGGTTTCCAGCTCCTCAAAACTGCCATCATCAGTAATCTGCCCAATCACCATCTGCCATCAATTAGCTCCTTAAAATAATGCTTTTGGCATTCTTCCACTCCTAATGCAGCTAAATCATGAGTAAATGTACCATGCAGGATTTTTAAGGATGTTTTCAAACCAACAGTTAATTTGCTCTGGTCCAAATCAGACAAAGCTGCAAGCTCATGTGTTATATTAGCTCTGGCAGATTTGTCTCATCCTCCTCCAATTCAGACAGATATATCCATCCGTCCTGGTCCTCGTTGGACCAATCACAACCATTCATTTAATATGGACCGCCTTCTATACGATGACTGTTAGAGGAGTGTCACTGGTACATATTTGAAAAGTCAAATGTCACAGGTTTTGAGCACAGTACACCAGGTCACGAAACATGAAACTGTCAAACTAAAACATAAATCAAGATTCGGTTGCTGCATTGCCTCTTTGTTACCTCAAACGTTTTCAGAAACACATTTTAGTAATTTAAGAAATCAATTAAGTTTGTGACTAGACCGACATTATTTTCCTGCTCGAAAATGGACCAAGCACTTCTCCAACTTGCACGTATTGCTCATGCAATCGTGTAGTATAAAAGCATTCTGGTCTGCGCCTGTTGAGAACAACCTTTGTAAATTTAAAATGAACTGAGAGATATCAGATAAAAAATACACATTTGCCAATTAGTCGGGCATTGCCAGGCCGGTTTGATTTCTTTTCACACAGAAAAACTGACAGAAAACTAAAATGTCTCACCAAAAGACGGGTACAAACAATCATTTGTTTGATGTTTGTGGGGAAGGAGCAAGACAGAAAACAGAGAAAGGTCCTCACAGTCGTCTCATCATCAAGAGATGTTGAGCTCAGACTTGCACAGTACGTCTTGCAGCTGGGTCAGATAGAGGTTGGTTTGTGTTCCCACAACAAAAAGAACCATCTAGAATTTGTGATTACACCAGGACCGAATCCTCTCAAGGTTTTTGGTGCAGTTTCAATTTTAATACCTGAGTGTGTTTGCTGTGTTCAGATCTACCCAAACAAAATGTACCAGGAGGATAATAAACCAGTTCAGCAGGACCATACAATGAAGGTTTGAAAATGTCTTAAAAATAATGAGAAAAAGGTTTTAGTCCTTGAACTGAATGATCACAAGTTGAACCATGAAACTATGATTATTAAAAAATTAGAGCATGACAAACAGAATAAAGACAAAGGTACATCAGAGGTCTAAAGGTAGCCGAAAGGTTCACTTTAAGCACAGTAGAAGCAGAGAAGGTATTTCTGACACAATTTCACCTCCTTCCAGAGTGCATGAAGAAGCGAAAAAGTCTGAAAAGGTCACAAACTCCAGCAACACTTGTAGTATGAAGAAGAACTGGAATGACCCTGATGAAGACCACAAGTCGAAACGCATTGCTCCATCCAGAAAGTTCTTCTTCATATTACAAGTGTTGCTGGAGTTTTTGACCTTTTCACACTTTCGGTGCACCCAGAATTTTTACATTAGTCCAAGTGATGTGTCAAAATAATGTTCACTTTTTTAAAAAAGCAGGAAGCTTGGGACCCTTACAGTACAGTTTGGGGCCCTGAGCATTTTCAGAGATGGAGCTGTCACAAAAATGCCTTGCGGCAGCCATGGCAGCCATTTTACTTTCAGCCAGAACTGAATTATGTACAAACCCCAAAAAAGTTGGGACACTGTGTAAAATGTAAATTAAAGACAGAATGATGACAGTGTTCCCGAGCCCATGTTGTGTCTTTTATACATTTTGTGTGTTTTTAATGCAGTGCTGTCTGAGGGGTCAAAGGTTATGAGAGATGTTGAATTTCAACCTTGCCCCTTATGTGAAGAGATTTCTCTGAATCTTTTAATGATATCATGGATTGTAGATGGTGAAATCCCTGAATTCTTTGAAATTGTATGTTGAGAAAAAAGAACGACTTGGCCTTTCAAGGATGCCTGTTTCATACCTGATCATGACTCTATTACCTGTTATCAGTTTACCTGTTTACCTGTGGAACATGCCAAACAGGAGTTTTTGAGCATTCTGCAACTTTCCCAGACTTTTGTTGCCCCTGTCCCAACCTTTCTGAAATCCATTGCAGGCATCAAATTCAGATTTAATGTATATTTATAAACAACAATAAGGTTCATCAGTTTGAAAAATGATGCAAAATATGTAATTAGGTTATGGGGGAAAGGCGCCAAGGCAGCCATGAAGTGTTTTTGAAATGGCTCCATTTCTAAAAAGTTTCAGTGTCCCCAGAAGTGTCCCAAGTTTTTTCATGCTTTTATGAAAAGGTGAACATATCACCTCACATTTGACACATATATCACTTTGACTACATATAGTTTTAAAACCTATAGCCTCTACTTTTGGCTTGGTTATTAATAGTAATGATAATAATAAGAAGAAGAACTTTATTTTTGTAACATCTTTAAAAACTGAGTTTACAAAGAACTTTGACAGACAAAGAAAAAGTGCAGAAGTGCAGAATACCCTGGAGGAAAAATAACAACAGAGGCCAAATACAAGCAAGACAAAAATTAAACTAAAACTGAAGTTAAAGTAAGACACAAGCAAAAGACACTAAAACATAGTAAAACAACACAAAACAGTAAAGGAGATAAGAACAGTAAAACAAGAAAATGTATGAATGTATCTGGAATTGCACTGAACTGGGTATTACGGCTAAAAATCTGATTCATTAAGGTGACTGTGATTCATATTTTTTCCTTTGCAGCCTGATGAATCAGCTCCATGGGTGAGGAGCTCCATAGAATTAAAGAAACAGATCACAAGCCTGGTGGAAAAGCTCCTGTTTCAGCAGAAAACTTACTCAACGTTTGCTGCAGCACCTCGTACTATCAGTGCCAAAGATATGGTTTGGTAGGTTATTCATTGGTTTTTTAATAAAGAGCTTGTATTATAGCACCGTCTGTGTGATTACAAAGCCACCGTGATTCATCCACTCCAGTGCCTATTTAGCTCAGGCCCACTCGATTTAGAGGTGTGTTCTAATTAACATGAGGTTAATTGTTCCAAAAGTCTGCTCTGAGTATATATAACGTGGTTAGAGTCACATGTCTTCCCAGCACTTTGCAAAGGGAGGTGTTTATGGAACAAATAATTAGAGGACAAAATAATTACAAAAATTAATTAGATACTAACTGGTGTCATTTGGTTATGGCAGTCACTTACGAATTTAAAGTTTGGCTTCTGGTTACCTAGCAACAGATACGGTGTGTAGTCTGTGTATTTAGGGCTCTGGACTTCCACAGCCCAGTTGAAATAAGAACATAAAATATCTGTCTGGACAAAGCCAGGCAAACCTGCGACACATTCTGTTCACCAAGGTCTGCAGGTAAGGCTTTGTCCCAATTCAGAGGCCAAAGTCCTGCAGTGTCCGAGAACGGGTCCTTCAGGTGACCTTAAAGCCGGTCTGTAACTGCACCAGCTCTCCAAAATGACACAGAGGACAGAATTAAAGGTTTGTTTGTGCAGCTGTCTGCATCTTGAAATTTGAAACATTTTCAACTCACCATTTTTCTTTCAAACAACCCCCTGAATATCCTGATTTTTTTTTGTTTGTTTGTTTGTTTGTGATATGTCTGTAGATGACCTATCAGTGTGACTTATTATCTGGAAAACAAAAAGGGGCCACAGCATTTGCAGCAAGTTCAAATGTGATAACAATACCACATAAATTAATATCTATACGATTTTCTTCGCTTTGTACTCTCATTGGCTGTTGTGGGCGGTGGACAGGACATGGAAGCACCTTTTTGGCTCAAGTGAGGTGTCAATCAAAAGACCTTACTGCAGTGGCCATGTTGATACTGAGATGTTGCCTCCATCTACTTGCAAACTCCAGACAAAGACAATGGTAAGTGGAAGATAAAACATCCACCTGCTGGTTTGGGCAGTTCATGGTTATTTATCAATGGAACTGGTGTGTTTTGGACTAAATGTTTTACTGTATTAGATCAGGACTGTTGTTGTCAGAATATCGACTGGACCTTTGTCAGTGTAACAAGACCATTTTTGTTGGAATATTATTGATTGATGTTTTTTTGTTTTTTTTGAGTCTTCAAATGTGAGTTGCCTCAATTTTGTAATTGCATGTTTGTTTGTCACATAGTGTTTCAACCAGCATGTTTTCGTCCTAGTTGTGTAATTTGACCCCACACCTCATGTAACGCTGCAGCCGTCAAAGCCCAGGTGTTGCTAATGCACATGTGAATGCCAGTAACATGAGAATAAGACAAGTTTAATGAATTGTAAGTACAGTTTAATGAATCAAAAGCATATCAGTTTTATAAATTAACCCGGGTTGTTTTATAAATCATGACGGATGGCTGAAGCTGAGGAAGATCACCGGTTGTCATGGCTACCAGGTTGTCCATGAGCTGTGATAATAGAGGTGTATCGATGTAGCTGGTCAAAGTGGATATCTGACAGTTTGTCTAATGGCTTGAACTGAGTTATTAAAATATACTGCAAATTGATTTCACCAGGACTGGTTCACAGAATTAATTGGATCATTTCTGTAATAAATGTCAGAGCAGAAGTACGTCCTAATCAAAACCGACATCAGGAGAGTGGACAAAAACCTAAATGACAGCATTTTGAATTTCAATTAAAGCTAATTTCTAATACTTTTTAGATGTTTACTATTATAAGACCCTGAATTACATAGTTACAAAGCTATTGTGGATGTATTTGAAGTCAGTAAGTTGTACTTTACAAAGACAAAGTTCATCACTTGATCAGATTTATTGGAGAATATTATGTGTATGAATGGAAATGTGCACTGTGGAAATAAGTGTATGATCATGTGTGATATGTGTTTTC
>JAJHUR010093347.1:0-19670 GCA_027495735.1 Lutjanus campechanus
GTTCCTCCTCCTCCACCTCTGTTTTATCCTCCTCTGGGGCTGCCTCATCCCCCTCTGTTGGTGGCTCTTCAAGTGACTCTCCCTTCTCTGGATCATCTGTTTGTTGTTGTTCCTCAGCTTGTTGGTCTTCGACTTCTGCCCTCGTCTCCTCAACTGCAGTAGATTCCTTTTCTTCCTCAAGATCAGGAAGCTCGGGTACCTCGCTCTGTTGCTCCTCTGCTGAAGGTGTTTCAACCACTTCAGTGGCAGCTTTGGGCGATGGTGTGTCTGTCTCTCCTTCCTGTACTAACTCATCCGTAGCAGCTGTCTCTCCAGCTGAGCTCTCCTCCTCTTCCACGTCAGCCTTTTTCTGTCTAACCCTTTCTGATTTGCGTCTCGGTGTGGCTTTGACAACTTGTTTTCTACTTCTCAGTGTTCTGGTTTCGGTGACTTCAGTGGCTTCTACAGTTGCCTCCTTAACTTCCTCCTCGGTCTCCTGTGCAGCAGATTCTTCGACTACCACTTCAGTTGTTTCCTTAACTTCCTCCTCTGTCTCCTGTGCAGCAGATTCCTCGACTACCTCTTCTTTCTCTGCTTCAGTTTCCTTGACAGTTTCAGATTCTTCTACCCCCTTTTGCTCTTCTTCGTGGATTTGTTTGTGGCTTCCTCTGGATTTACCTTTAGGGGTGACAGAAGCAGATATTCTCCTCCCTCTAAGGGTTCTTGTTGTCGCTGCCAGTTCTTCTTCACTGATTTCTGCTTCTTGTTCATCTGCTTGCTTTCTGCTGCTTCTTGTTCTGCGTCCTGGTGTGGCTGTATTTGTTCTGCTCCTCAGAGCCCTGGTTTCAACAGGTGCCTCTTCCTCTTCCAAGCTCATTGTCTCCTCTTCCTCAACTGTTGGAAGATTCTCTTCAGCATCATCCACAACTGGAATGTCTGTCTCTTTTTCTGGACATATTGCTGATACTGCAGACTGTTCCTCCTCCACTGGAGCTGTTACTCTGTCAGCATCTTCAACCTCAGCAGTGGCTGTTTCTGCTTCATCCACCTCCTTTTCAGTAATTACCTCACTCACTTTGAGCTCTTCTTTCTCACCCAACTCTTCATCAACTGGTGTTTCTTCTGCCTCCTTTACATTTAAGTGATGGCAGGTTGTTTTTAGGTCCACTAAGACGACAGTAGCTTTCTGGAGTTTGGTGATGTTCTTTTCCTGAGGCTCATTAGCCACTTCTGTGGCAGCCTTGTCTACTTCATCAGGTATTACCGTTTCGGAAACAGCAGTTGCAACGGTGTCAGGCTTTTGTGTCACATCACCTGCCTCCTCCTCCTTATCTGCTTCCATCACTGATACAGTCTCTGTCCCTCCCTCAGTCTCTTCGTCTTCCTGGACCGCCTTGCTCTCCTCAATGTTCGCCTCAGTTGAAGGTGCAATGTCCTCTGCTGCTTCTCCTGCCTCTGGAATTTGACCTTCTTCCACAGCAGTTAATTCCTTGGTGGATATTTTTTCTACTGTTCTGTCAACAGTCTCCTCTTGTTCCTCCATCTGTTTGTCCGCTGCTTTTTGAGCTTCATCTGCATGCTTTTCCTCTTGTTTCTGATGTCTTTTGCTTCGTCTTGTGGACTTGGGAGTGACCTCACGTCTGCCTCTCAAAGCTCTCTTCTGTATAACAGGGGGCTCCTCTGACTCATCAGAGACCTGCTCTTCACCCTGTACCACTGCTGTTTCCACCTCCTCACTCTTTTGTTCTTTCTCAGATTCGTCTGGTACGCTCTCATCCCCGTTTTCCTCTGTAAGAGCTGTCTCTGCTGTATCTGGAAGCTCTGTGGCTGCTTTCGCTACAGTGTCCTCCGCTGCAGGCTCCTCTGCCGCAGGCTCCTCTTGTTTCTCTGTCTCCTCCTCAGTTGTCACTTGTTCATCCTCTAGATGTTGCTTTCCTTCTTCTTTCAATTCTTCCATAGCAACTACATTCTCTTCAATGGAAGTAATTTCCTCTGGTTCTTCCCTCTCAGTTACAGGTAATTCCTCCACTACTTCAGCTGTAGAAACGTTGTTCTCTTCTACCACTTCATCAATCTCTTTCTCGGATTCTTCATGTGCTTTCTGGCTGTGTCGTTTGCGTTTGGGTGTGGGTGTGCTCATAACAGTTCTTCCTCTCAAAACTCTCCTTCCATCCTTGGCTGGAGTTTCCTCCTTTACTCCCTCCTCTAGCTCTCTGAGTCGCCGAGATCTCCGTCTGGGGGTTTCACTACGTACAGTTTTTATGACATTTACAGCGGCTCTTCCTGTTTTTCCGGCTTCCCCATCCTCTGATGTCGCATGTGGTGATAGACTTACTACATGTTGTGTAACTCTTTCTTCTGACTTTTTGGCAGTTTCTGCTTCCATGTGTACCTCTGAAACGTCTTCAGAGACTTCCAGCGCTGCAGTGTCTTCCTCTGCTTGCTCAATTTCTGATGCCACATTCTCAACTGTTATCTGTGAGTCATGGGAGGTGTTCAGATCCTGTGTAGCCTCATCTTCTTCTAGTGACTCCACAGTCTTAGGTGCTGTTGTGACATCAGCTTCTTCTAAGTCTTGTGAGGCTAGGGCAGTGGCTGGTTCTGCTGCTTCTTCAAGTGCGGTATCAACTACATCCTCCCCATTTTCTTCAGGAGCCATGCTCAGCATATCCTAAAAATGAACAAAGAAATTTGAATCACACACAGGTTGTTGCATTGCTCATATAGGCAATATCCAAACAAGAATTTGTATATACACACCTCAGTCTGCACTATTTCAGAGACGATGTGCAGCTCTGTCTTCTGTTGTGCAGAAACTTGCTCGTCTCTGGGGGTTTCTGCTTCAATGTCCTCGATTCTAAAAGACGTTGGATATCACCAGTCATTACAGATAATAAACTTGATTTTAAACTTGATCTCAGGAGAATATTTGATAATTCTATGACATCATTTACTGAGAGTTACAAATAAATGCCTTTCATGATGCACCAGGTGTGACTTCCCATTTGGATCTACTCTAACAGCAATATTTTTTATTTCCAGTAGCCCAAATCATTTGTCTTCACTTAAGGTGTGTCATCAAAAGCAGATAAAAAACAAACAAACAAAAGAATAGGATCACACCCTCCATCCTCTGTTTGCCATGAAAGAGATGGGGAAACAAACCCACAACAAAAATTGATTGCCTCCTCCTGTGTGCTGAGCTGTGGAGGAACAGTAACAGTGTTCTTTTGATGACCTGCAGCCCTCTGTTTAATTTAAAGTTGGTTCTAATCTACTAAAATGTGTGCTGTTCACAAGAGTGTGAACCATTCAACTTTTCATCCATGTCCTACATGGAGATCTAATTAATACAGTACAGCATTATAAATTTTGAACAAATGTTTAACATCTTTGACAATAAAAAAAAAAAAATCAAATTGCATTCTTATACAGAGTTTGTTTCTGCTTTCAAAAACACAAAAACATACACTCTACTATAATATTTATTTTGTTTGTATGTATTAATCACCACACTCTCTGATCTATATTACACCTCAAGCCTTTTGCACCTTTTGAACTTTGTCGCACATAAATGAACATATAGAAATAGGAGGTCTGTGCTACCACTTTGCACTGGTCAATGCACTTGCACCTTTTATTTTGACACAGCAAAATGGTTAAAGGAAATTTCACAGTAAACCATGATGACAAAAGGCCTACTCCACAGACTACTTAGATTTTACTTTGAATCAGTAGGGGGTGTGTTTTACAGACTTTATCTTCAGTAATTTGAATGGAGAGGTCATATTCCAAGGATGTACAATGGAAATGATTACTTTCCCAATATAAGTGCATCCATGATGTTTTCAAGAGTGATATGGTTTTTGTACCTACCTGATGATTTTTTCTGACTTGTCCTCTGTGATCCTTTCTCCCAGTCTTCTTCGTTTTGAGCCACTACTCCTACCCCGGGCTGTAACAGGCAATTCAGGCTCTGAAATAGTTACAATTGTTGCAATGTAGATTATTCACTTTAAAAACATGTACAGGTATACACAATGTAGATGTTACATGATGAAATGCCTACCTTTGGTCGCTTTCCGTACTGTCATTTCCTCCTACAAATCAAAGGCACAGGGGTTATTTGTCCTTGTAGAAATTGTTTCTCAAATAAATGTTTTTCAAACTGGAAGAAATTTTAACATACCACAATTTCCACTGTGCATTCCATAGATTCAGCTTCTTTTATTTGTGTGGTAATTGCCTCCATCACCACATCCTTTTCAGAAACCTCAGTAATCACAATTGATTCCTCTGTGAACGAGAGACTCTTGGCCACTGCTGAGAAAGAGATAAAACATGCAGTTTTTTGAATGATTAGGTAAATACACTAAAAGACAATGTCAAATCATTTGGCAGTTTGACAGTGACATAATTAGAAGGGATATTTGACCATTTCAAGCTGACTGAGAATATAATATTTATGCTGTCAAATCTTTGTTGATATAATCAGTGTAGCATTACAGTTTTACTTCTGTGATTTCTTACCGCTGAGATCCATGGCCTGGATCTTGCTGGCAATGTTGGTCCTCTGGTTGGGTGCACCTATGCTCTCTACCTCCCACAGCAGGTCTGCGTCTTCTGGGTACTGACTCAGGTACTTCTTACACACTAGAAACAAAGAGGAGTGCCTTGAATTCACAGTGAGGTAAATACCAACACAAACACTGATGACTGTGAGAAAGTATTAGGGGTCAACCGATATCAATTAGTAGTAATCAAACAAACAGCTAACTGATATTTGGATTATACATTTGCAGTAAAAAAATTTTTAAAGATGTGTCAAAAATGTTTAAGAAGTTCCAGGACAAAGGTGTACTGTTGTTGAAAGGAAAGTAGAACCTTTCAACATTTAATCAATCAGAGTGAGAACACAGAATGGTAATGGATTTTTTTTCTAACTTATCTTATCAGCAGTTGGTAAAGAAACAAAAACTTTAAAAAACAACACAACACACGCATTCTCATAACTGTAAATATGCTGAATATCGGATCCGATAATTGGTCGACCCCTAAAAAGTACACAGTCACTAAGGTGTAGAAGCTGTAGGATGAACTCAAGTACCTTTATACATGGATTTTGTGAGGGGGTACCTCAACCCCAGACTGTCCTCTTTGAAACTGAGCACATAGTCCTCAAGCATCTTAAGGCCAAAGCCTTTTCCACGCTGACATTTTCGGACAAATATAGAGTCCATCACAGGGAGCTGATAGCTTCTGGTTGAAATAGGACTGGATAAAGTGCCTACAAGAGAAACAAAAAAAAAAAGCATCGTGCTGAGGACGCTGTCAGAAAGGAATGAACAGTCATTCAGTTGAAACAACTGAGCGGTAAGCAGAGTTAGCACTGAGAAGATCAGGATAACAATAGTCAACATGTTAAGTTTTGCTCAACAGTCTATTGAGATTTTTCTAAAAACTGTGCAGATACCAACTGAAAAGAAACTACAGACCAAACAATGCAATAACAGCTGATGTAGATTTACAGAGATAAATCAAATAACTACCTGTGGGTTTGACTGAGTAGAAGCCAACAGCCTCTCCTTTATTCCAGAGGATTTTTGCATGATCTTTTTCTCCATGGCAGAGGAAGGGAAGCTCCTCCTCAGAGCTCATCTCCTTGGCTCTATAGATGACACGATTAAGGATGTATAAAACTATTCTCTCTCCTACTGTCTCCACCTGAGGGACACAAACAAAGAAAAACACATTATTGTTAATATAATAGCATGTTGCCACATATATATTTGAATTTGTTTGTATTAGGCACAAATATTAAGACAATGGCAACATTTTCTTTCAAGATTTGTCCAGAAAATGTTTCTGCTTAATGAGTTCACGAACTATATGTGTTTATTATGGCTGAACCAATGGGATGGTGAAACAAAACTGAGGTAAACATCATGTTTACGTACTAAGCTATGCTACTTCTTGAGTTTTGGTGAGGATGGCTGAGCATGAGCAACCACTGATGGATACAATCTGACCTTTGACTTCTATGAAGTTGAAGGGAAAAGGTCACCTTGTGAGCCAGCTGGATTCACAAGACAATGCCAGAATCCATCTTGCCAGGCTTCAGGTTATTGTTATCATACTGCTACTTGTCTCAAAGAAACAATGGCAGCTCCTGAGGAGGTTAGTGTCTGAATCGTAATAGAATCGTGAGGTGCCAACGCATTCCCATCTCTCAGCAACACCCTCAACGTGCCACTGCTGCGATTCCCTCTAATACAGTAGAGTTGCACAAGTAATGACCACTTTCTTTCATTCTAGTCAGTGGGGAATGTTCATTCATTGTGTGCAGCAGACATCTCTGATTAGAATGAATGAATATGAATAGTGAGAGAAAACTCCTCATACCGTCACAGCTCCATCTCGAGTGGGGTCTGCTGTTTTAAGAATGTCGTCTACTGACCACCACTGGTCCAGCAGGTACAGACCCACAGCAGTCAGTCTGTCGCTGGGAGAGAAGAGGGCCAGGATCTTCTGTTTATCACTCTGTCCATACAGAAGGACGAAGCCCACACTGGAAATATCTATGGTGACCTGAGGACAGAGAGACGGACAGCTCAGAACAAAAGATCATAGTCTTCGGCCACACAGCACTCCATGTGCTTCAATTATATAGATCTGAAAAATAAAAATAAATTGATGCCACTGTCTCAACAGCAAGTCTAAAGATCCTATATTTTGAGGTGTAAGCTAATCAAATCTGCATTCAGTAACCTTACTATGAACCTCAAGTGATGTTGCTACTGGTTCATAGACTGAGGCTGGAGATTGGAGCTGGATTTATACTTGACATGCAGGGTTTAGCCTGTGGTTACGGGAGTCATGCCATAGATACCATTGGTTTTAATTTACAGTAAAGAATCCAAGGGCCATATTCATGAAATATTAATTTAAGATTTACTGTTAATATGGAAGATAATAGTCTGTTTTTGCTTACACTACCAAAGACAGGGCTATATCTTTGAGGTAATGTTTTTAATGTATTGTAGTGCCGTGGTTCCCAAACTTCTTTTAAAATGCCCTTTCAAAGGAAACCTTTTGTAATATATAACATGCATGTATACAGATGTTTATAGACTGAACCACTTTGGATTTAATATGGATATTATAGCCTCTCTGTAATAATTTCCCATTCTACAATCACTCAAAGCTGACATTAAAAAGAGAGAGGTACCCGCATGTCTGACTCCACTTTTTGTTTTCATCTTTGCCAAAGATGAGAACAACACATCACACATAAATGATGTTGGGAACACAAAGTAACACATTGGATAGATATCCATGCTCTACAAGCAGCCAAACATGCCCCTTTGGATCCGAGTCTGATTTTAGTTCCGTTTGTGGGATAAGATTCAGTCCTGAGGGCTGAGATGCATCAGCATTTCTTTGAGCTCTGTGTCAAATCTTTTTATCACTCCTTTAACCGCCAAGTTTTCTGACTGCTTAGCTCCTGTTTTAATGCAGCGAAACATTATTAAAAACACACACTAAGTGAACAATGATATAATAAATCTTGCAGCAGCCTTGACCCATCCTCAAGGCACCCACTTTGGGACCCCCTGCTGTAGTGTACTGTAGCATAATGTATTGAAAAGGTGTTCCTGTTATTTTATCGCCAGACAGAATCACAGGAATCAACATCACGTTACATAACTGTTGCTTTTATTATGCACCCCCTGTGTGAACAGTATGTGCTAAACTGGAACCATATTGTATTGAAAGCTGGACTTGGGATGTTCATGTTCATGCATTACTCTGTCTTAGAAACTACAGTATTCATGCAAGTATGTCATCATCAATGAGAAACACAGTTCAGTCTGTGAAACAATAGACAATGGATTTTTTGCAGAGATATTTTGATTGTGAGCAATCATCTGCAAAGTCACTGCACTTGAAGATCAAGTGGATTAAACACATGTTGGGTTGATTTACTTAGCCCACCACAAAACTTTTGGGTTGTTTTTAAAGTAACAGTGTATGAGTGTATGTGTACTGATCCTCAAGATGTAGAGAAAATGAGCATCAGTCCTGTTACAATATCACTGATTCATCTTACAAATACCTACAGGCCAAAAATGATGTAAACTCATCTGTACAACCTTCCAGAACACTACCTAATAATGTCTCCACTTAGGCTATACTAAACACATGCTGTGAGACAGAGAGGCATGACTTTGAGCTGTTAATGTTTTACACAGACACACAAGTTTTAATAAATAAAAAACCTGTATTCAAGACAACCAGACACATCTTCATTGGTTATAAAATAAATCTAAATTGCTATTTCTAATCTTTATTACTCCCATATAATCCACGTACGCACAGAAGCTGGCCCTGAACACTGAACTACTACACTGGTGCAGTTCCATTTCTCTAAGCAGCATAAGAGTCTGTTTTCACAGCAGCCATATTTATATGAAATAGTAGTGAAATAGTGCGCTTGCGTTATTATGCTATTATATTATCATTAGATCAGTGGCATAAAATGGTGTAAAAATGACAATATATTTTTAAGCGCAATTACTCCTGGGATTGGAATATATCGTCCAACAAAAACAGTTATCCTAACAGGCCTACTGACACGTGTGGTTCAAAGCCAGGACAGTGGTCCAGTCTGAAGTGAGTTAGGACAGCCCGGGTCAGCACTGTGAGTTTTACCTGAGTGGAGTCAGAGAGGACGAGATGTTCAGGAGAATCAGGGTTGCTGTACAGGAGCTTGTTCATGTAGTTCTGGGCTGACTGTTCCAGCTCTGCCAGGCTGACATCAGCCAGCAGATCCACAGGGAACTTCATCCCTACACAAAACACACAGCAGACAGATAGAAGTGAGAAGGTGTAGCATTCAGACCCTCAGTCAGTCATTATCATCACCACAGCAGGGGTGTGACTGTGGAGACATTTGGAAATGTTAGCAAGGCAAAGATGAACTCATACAATGACAGAGAGGGCAACACTTAAAAACTAGAGCAGCTCAAACTTATTTTTCAGACATTGTTTAAGCAGTGAAAGTGGTACTTCCTTTTTAAAAATCAAATAAATCAAACGCAGGTAGAATAAAGCCTTCGAATAAAGCAGGAAAAATACTTCTATTATCTTGAACATTGTTATGAATCATCATAAAGATTAAGACTAAATTATCATTATACAATTATAGCTTCTTATAGATAATGATGAGCTTCTAGATAACGGACTTTCTCTTCACGGTTATTAAAAAGTGTAACAAATGGTAAGATAGTCATGAGGTAATGAGGGGCCACTTATTAACTACTTAGTATGATGTATCACTTGACTTGAAGGGCACAAAAAATTGTAAGTAATGACTAAATAACTAGTAAAAGGATGAGTGTTAGCCAATTTGTGTCACTTAGTAAATCAGAAATGGGTCATGAAGAAGTACTTTGGTAATGATTAGTTCACAAGTATTTGTTTTTTTAAATCAAACAACACATAGTTAGGTAGTACAGTAGGTGCAGTTAGGCTGTGGGTGTGCCAACCTAGCTAGGTAAAAAAAACTGTAGCCTTGTTATTACTGTCACTGAAAAATTACTACATTCATTCATACAATTATGTGTTTGTTGAGTTTGACAGGCAGAGAGGACATGGATTGAACATATGGATAGAAGAAGACAGAAAGAGGACAAGTAGATTAATAATCAAACATTAATACAGCCCTCACTTATAACTGTGTTTTTTTGTTCCATCTCATAATTGCCATGAGTGTAGCCAGATGCAAAATCCAGCAATATAATACTACAACTTCAAAATGATTATATTTTCACAAAAATGATCCAGAAGAAACCTTGGAAGCTGCCAGGATACCACACCAAATGGTAAAACAAGACAATGTCCACAACCATCTGAACAAGATGGCAAGCTTTCATCGACTCACACAGAAACAATCCCAGCTCATCACACACATCACATCACTCCTTCTGTTCAGACCCATCTTAATGAAAGCCCCAGATTAGAGTCACCGCTCTACCTGCTGCTTGATTTGCGTGATGCTGACGTGATTGGTTGCTATCAAACAAGGCTTTGTTTTTATTTATTATATATTGATTGTACATATATCGTACAGTTGTTAAAATTATGGTTCATGTATGATAATTATTGTACATCTGGCAACAATGATTGCCACTTTTTATCTCTGAATGTTACTCTGTGCCTTACATTTACAGTAACATTAAATACTTGTTTGCAAAAAAGATTGCAGTAATAAACTCACAAACTATCAATCTCACATTGATCTCCTCAGGAGCACCCATAGCCATTGCTCTCCCAAACCCAGCACATGCTCTAAACTTGACCTTAACACGTGGCCGTGGTAACCTGATCCAATCCACCTGCCACAACAAATCCCAGTTAATCTTCAGTGATCTCTTGTGAGACTAATAAACTGTGAAAGATGCCTCATTAAGTTACCTTTGGCTAGGATAGGAGGCTAACTTCACTTTATTATTGCTCATAAAAGTACAGACACAGGCAAATGTTTTTTTGCTTTCATTAGATTCATTAGATTTGACAGGTTAACATGGTTAACCTGTCAAACCAGTCGCCTGCAGGGTGAAGTCAATTACAAGCCCGACCATGACTTTTATAACCAAACTAAAACTTGCCACAGGACTCATAACAGGCAGTCACATGCTGAGAAAACCCCAAATCTGATTCAAATGAAAAGCAGAAGATTATAGAAAACACATAGAATAGAACTGAGGAAATTCTACATCATGCTGGTTTGAAAATGGGAACATGACTAAATATGAAGCACAATGCATTCAGATCATTTTAGTGAGCAGAGGAATGAATGAATGTACGTATTGTAACAGGCTGTCACACTGTGCAGTACCACTCACACTGTCCTGACATGAGGCCTGTCATTCCCAATTGGTTAAGCTGCTGCACACATCCACAGTGACTTACTGTAGATTCAAACACGGAACTGCAGCTGGGTTTGGTTTGAGGCTGTGTCACAATCAGTACGTGTGCACAAGATTTGATATTTGCCAATCAGCTTGCACCAACAAGTCATTTAATAGTTTTCATGGAATGAAACAGCAGGGTGTGACTAGTTTAAGACCTAAAATACAGTAACATTTAGGAACTTGGACAGGACCATGACTGTGGCATGTTCATGTGTTGTGAAGGTTTATGTATCACAAACGCCATTTTTTCCTGCATTGCATTAAATTAAATTCATTGCCAACTATATTGATAATCTTTAATTGTTCCGAGTCACCGATTTCAGGTTCTCAAATGTGAATATTTTATTTTCTAGTTAGTTTAGCCCACTATGACAGTAAACTGACTATCTTTGGGTTGTGGGAAAAAAAAACAACAGCATCATCTTAGGCTTTGGAAAACAGCGATCAACATTTTTCGCCATTTTCTGTTTTTTCTGTACCACAAAAACAAATCAATTAATTGAGAGAATGATCAACAGACTGATTGATAATGAAAATGATCATTAGCTGCAGCCCTAATATTGATATCCGTTTCCAGGGTGGCTTAATAGACCTTTTTAAGGCAGCCATATTGATATGAAATATTAGGGTAAATAGCTGGGTGTTTCCATCCATACTATGTTTAAGTCCTCTTCCATTTAGTGTAGCAGGGCCTTTCCAGTCAGCCTACTAGCCTACTATTTCATGTAGAAATGGCCGTTGTGAAAAGCTCTATAATGCAACTTCAGTATCTTTGAAATATATTTCAGATTACCTGCTGGATTTAAGGTAACCTATAGTCTTCTACTAATGACCTACTTAAACACTAAACAAACCAGCTTGACCACCTCTACACCCCCGACACAAACTTTGCATCCATTACTGCAGGGTAGTGTGGAAGTATGTAAAACTAGCTGACTGATGTCAGTTACAGGAGGCTGTAGTAGGAAGCAAACAGGGCAAACATTTTAGTTTCAGGGCATGCACATATACCCTCCCCTCTACACACATGCTCATTCACAAGGCTTCAGCAGCTGTCTGCTCACACAAACTTGACAGAAACACATGCATGTGCACAGGCTCTAATTCAAACCTTCGCTCAGTTTTCCTGTTCAGACATGGGGCCCCCTCAGCAAGAAACTTCACTCCTCAACATCGCAAGCATACTTAAACGTGACTGCAGAACACACGAGTTTCACCTTTTCATGAGGTGACTGCAGAAAGAACTCTGATGCAAAGAATTTTCCCGCCAACACAGCGAACAAAGTTCAATATGTGGTTGAACAGCCTCCAGGGGGAAGCCGGTGAGGGAAAATGCCCTTATCACTGCACCAGTGGCTCTTACTGGCCGGTCAGGAGATATGTGTGGAGACTATGGTATCTAATAGGCTAAATTAGCATGAACCTATGCATGCCTTCACCTTCTGGTGAAAAGAAGCGACTGGAAGCACCTTAGGCTGGTGAGGGAACCTGAGTACCTTTTGGCACTGACTGAAAATGTTTGTGGTACTCAGCACCAAAAACAGTCAAGCACCAAAAGCTAGCATCAAATGTCTGGTCAGATATTGTTTGCTTACTCTTCAATCAGATATTAACGGAGTTAATCATAATTTTCCCAGTTTTAAACTGTATTTTATTATGGCAAAGTCCTATACAGGTGCTTATGTTTGTACTTATGTACCTATGTTATGTTTTGCTATTGAAGAAATTCAGTTTATTTACTTCAATGCGAGGGTGAGGTTTGTGGAAAAACAAAGCAAGATATCAAAAAAGTGTTTGCATCAGTACTGAATTCTGCTGTGATGCACATAATTCTTAAGGGGGGAAATGCAGATTTATCAAGTAACATCACTTTGGTCACACTAGAGTCCTGCACCAGGCTGGGTATCCACAAGTAGCCACTGGGAAACCTGCAACAATGTTGTGTAATGGGTTAAAATACACTTATATTAATTCACAGGTATGGACACGGGGAAAAATGAACTGCAGACTGACAACAACAATATTTTTGATATTTAAATACACTGATAATATCAGTTCTAACCAGCTTTGCATTTATGTCACAACAGTATAAGACAGAAGTTTCCATTGGATTTGAAATTAGTTTGAAACAAACCTCTAGCCTTACACAACCTCAAAATATGCACACACCAGCCCATACAACAATAGCACACAGCTCACACACTCATAGTAATAAAGATTTGATGATTTAGTGTGAGCTACCTGCAGGACCAGTTTCCTCAGCAAGTTAACTAACCCCAGAGGGGATGACAATGCATACACATGTATGCCAGCAACATCAAAACAACCTGGAGGCAACCAACCTCATTAATGTCATTCCAAGAGGGCTCTTGATTTGCGCTTCTTCCCCCTTCCCGCTCAAACTAACCCATTGTTAACTTTCAGCAATACTACTGGGCTGCAAACACAAGTGCATAAATGTACTGGCAAGTCACATTTCCAGGACAAAGTCACCGCCTCCACCCCTTCATGGCTTGCAATTGAACAGGAGCTCTCTCCCTGCCCTTCTCTTTTCTCTAACCAAATCAACAACTATTATAGGCAATGGCTTCGTGGTAACAAGTTCTTTAAGAATTTGTTATCAAATAAGGAAAACGTTAATCTTAATTTCCTGAAACCTCTGTCTATACTCCTGTTTGTTATAATCATACCTTCCCTGCTTCATTTACTGAGAGTACTTTAGTACTGTGGAAAAATAAAAGGCACCATCAATAGCAAACCTTTATATCACCTAAATCTTACCACCTCCGCACATTTGAAGGAAAAGTGTACATTACCTCCAGATTAGAGATTAAACCCTAACACCCCCCACCCCCAGAAAACTGTATACTCTTATTAATCTGGTCCCCGTCTCAAAGAAACTTGTCTCTTTATTTGTTGACCTTTTCACAGCATATAATCCAGTTTCCACTCCACAGTATTTAAAGAAGCCTGGGAAAAAACCTTGGCGTGACGATTGGTTATGAAGGCTGGCGAACTTATCTTAAAGAAATTACAGTTGCTCCATAAATTCCAGATACCACCTTAATCAATTTAAAGTACTTCAGAGGCTGCACTATTCCTGTTCCAAACTACATCCTTTCTACACTTCTATCTCTCCAATTTGTCCATAAAAATGAAAATCAGGGCACTTTGAGCCGCCTCTGTCAGACTTGCCCTCCGCCAAACAAATTCTGCTCAGATATTTTTAAGTGCTTTTCTAAAGTATAGAACTGGGATATTACAGCAGACCTACACATTACCAATACAATATGGCATGGATATTGCAAAGGGGACATTTTAGCTCTTTAGAAAATATGAGGATGTGCTTTCTTTTCAGACCTGGTTAGCAGAAATGGCCAATTTGGAACATTTGAAGAGGCTCCAATATAACTTTTCTCTCAGCTCTGCAACCTTTGATAAGATATGACAACCACATAACATCAAATAATTTTTGAAAAATGAAACAATTGTTCCCTGTCACTCCATGCCTTCGAGTGTCACTTACATATCAAGTCAGTACAGAAACCTCACACTGTGCGGATGTCACGTTACTGATTTTTAAAGGATGATGCAGGGACTCAACAGTACATGTCCCCCAAAAGTTTGCACATTTTCAACAAAAGTCTGGTAACTCACTTTCCCAACTGAGCAAGTGGTAAAAACAAATTAAACCATAAAGCTGTTTTATCAATTACTCATTAAAGTAATTTTAAATGCAAAATGGCAGACAATACTTTTGGGGCAAATTTACCACTTTTTTTCCATTTAATATCAATTTAAATTGAATACCTTTGGGACAATATGGAGACTTAAAGACATTACTGGGATACACATTTCTCACTATTTTGTGACACTTTATATTTATAGACATTGCAGCCCTAGATTAAACATGACAATCAACTTTAGTAGTTGATATTTGGGCAGATAAAACTTTACTTTGGGCAAGTAGATTTCCGACCAAAAAACATTAACATTGAAGCCTGTGGTGTTTAACTGGAGGTAACATCCATCCAACACAACCACTGTACTGTCCCCTACTGCTCTATTTCTCTCAGCAACCCACTCACACACTGTCATGAACATCACCAGCCAAGCATAAAGTCCAATTTGTTATGTTTGTGTGTGTCAGAGCTAACCACTCCCTCGAGGCAGAGTTTGAATACCACAAATCCATCTATAAACCAATCAGACACTACAGTCCTGTCCACTTTTATCCACTACAAAGTGGGCCTAAAGACAATCTGTCTCTTTAGTACACAGTTAAATACCACTGAAATGATCAAAGCAGTCTATGCTGTCTAATTTAAACGCGCTGCTTGTAGGTTGCATACAGAAGAGCCTTACCTTTAGCCCTCATCTTTCATTAAACACCTAAAGCACGAGCAGCAGAGGGCTGTACTACGAAGGAAGCTCAGCACATTTAGGCTTTCTTTGCATGAGCTGGCTTGACAAAACCTAAAACCCCAGTCAGAGATAACAGGTATTACAATGGTGGTTATCAACTGTCTTTGTTAATTCAGGCTTTCTTCTTCAGACTCTGTGTGCGCTCACATAAAAAGGGGCGTTTGTTGTGTCATTTAATTCTTCTTCCGCACAAAGTGAAGCGACTGCGAGCCGAACACTTCAGTCAAACTGATCAAGTTGTTATAATTAGGAGCAGTGGAAAATATACAAAATATGTTACGGCAAAAAGCAACATCGATGCTGCAAATAAAGCAGGAGAAGAAGAATGCTGCAGAAAATTACTGATCGACTAAATGCAGTCGTATTGCTGCTGTTTATTTCTAACATAACTGCACATTAAACAATGAAACCTCATACAGCAGATTTAAACATGAAGCTGTCAGTCTGACACTGTCCCATGATGACAGAGATGTGGAGATCACTGAAGTTTTTGGCCAAACCAACGTAAAATGAGTGTAACTGATTTAAGATTTTCTCAGATAAATGATGATGAATTTTCTAATCAGTGTTCAGAGCTGCAATATCAGCAATGCAAAACAGACTATAGTAAAAAGTATTCAAAGTTGCTTCATCATCATTTTAGTGTGTGGATTATATACGATGGAAATTTGAAGTATTAATATGACCTGAAACAAACAGGGAGGTTACCATGATGATGCGCACACAGTTTGCGCTGCTGTAACACTATGATTTCAACATTATACAGATTTGTTTGGCGATATTACAAACACACAGCTCAGTGACTTTTCATTTTTAACATCTTCCCTCAGTTAAGAAGCTATATCACTCATAAACAACCTTGCTAGGACAATAATTAGTTAAAGAGCTGCACTTTTTACAGCCAAATTAATCTGGGAGTCTGACCATAACCTGCTCCCGACCAGGTTATGAGTTCAGCATGTTACCATGGTGATCTAACCAGGTTAAAAGAGAGCCACCTTCGTGACACTGAAAAGTTGGCTTTAGACTCAACATACCTCGCTAACCCATTAATCTTGCTTCATGGTACACCCCTCAGGTAACATGTTGTGCCAATAGCATTTGTGGGATGTATTGTGCAATTACACAGGCATCAAATATTTAAAGTCCCCTAATTAATTCTTCTGACACACCCAAAACCTCTAGTAAAACAAGTATACAACCATCAGCAGTTTTCAACAAGCTATTCTGGTCATTCATGACTTCTTCAGCTGCACACTATGCAGGGAATTTTGCATCAGGCTTATAATTTCACTGAGAGCATAAAAACATCTAAGCTATCCAGGGACAGTTGTAATCCCACAACATTGAGAATCCAACCATTTCTGGGTCAGAAATATCCAATCAGCTGCAGGTCTGTCAGGACGTTTAAATGTGATTCATTCCTTTGGTGAAGACTTTGGTGACAATGACTGAATTTATTTAACTTGAAAAAACAGCAGAGGCCATATGTAGATATGGAAGCCCATTTCCAACAATGTGGGGAAAAAAGATCCTGCAAGTCATTAGAATGAGAAACTATTCTCAACTTCCTCAAAATAACTTCGTATCACAAAATAGTAAGAAACTTTCACAAAATAATGACTTACTTATATCAAAATAAGAAACTTTCTCAAAGTAACGAGTTAGCATTTCAAAATAATGACTTACTCATCTCTAAATATGGAGACATAATCTTAAGAATAAAGAGAAACTTATGGGTTTATATCACAAATTAAGAATTTTTCTAAAAATAATGACTTCTCACAAAATGATTATATCTCAACATAATGATCTTGGAAGATACTAGTGCATTATTTCAAGGTTTCTCGTTACACTGGAAATAATGGGCTTCCATACATACATAGAGACCCACATCTATTATGTATGCTGCTATCACACTGTTCCTCTATCCCACCATGTCTCCCACTGACACACACACACACACATACACACACACACACACAGAGTCTGTCACTGGACATCACCAGCAAAGCAGAAAGTCCAGTCTGTCTTTTGTGCCAGTGTGTGTGAGAGAGAAAACAAACCTGGCAGCTGACTGTGTGTTTGTGTTCTGCTGCATGCATGGCCCTGGTGAAAGCAGACCCAGTGCTCCCTCAGGGGAAAGGGAGTAAAGAATACCACAGACATGCATCTATAAACCATGCTTTATAGGTGCATGTCTGCAGACTTTTCACACTTGCTTTCTCTTATTAAACCGCTCTACATTGGGCATGTTGCCTAAGACACTTTGAGAAGTTCTTCAAAACAAGCTTGTGCAGCATTTCTGTGAGACTGTTTTGTCTTTGACACACAAAGGGGGACAAAAGGACATAGATAATTAAAACATAAGACTTTTGGTACATGATGTTCCAATAACAAGGGCAACACAGAATCAATAGTGTGGCTCTTTGTTTTAGTTATTATGAACATTGAAAACGTTTAAATTTGATAATCACGTGACTTTCATGTAAATACCTGGATAAAAATGGTCGTAAAAAGCTGAAGACTAGTGTAGAAAACGAGAGCGCGCGCGGCAACTTAGTAGCGCTGCTGCTGCACAAATCTGCTGAGTGCGCACTTTTTCTTTCATCAACGCACAAAGCGTCCAAGAAGCGGCAAAATAGAGACGGGTCTTTGCGAAACTAATTAGACTAAAAAAAGCCCGACTGTCTAAAAATGTGATAAAGTAAAAGAGAACAAAGAGTTCCTAAGTCACGGTAGTCGCGAATGGGACAGGGGGAGGGTGTGTGTGTGTCTTTGTGTGTGTGTGCTGGAGAGAGACTGGGGGAGGGGGCGTGTGCTCTATAGCCACGCTGCCTGTGATGAAGACTACAACTGTGTCCAAACAGCAGCAGTAAAAACAACTTTTCTGCACATTTCAGACATGTAAACTCACAATGAAAAATTTCTCCCCCCGTTAAACACTTAAAGTCTGCTCAATTTTCTTTAAAACCGCGAAAAAGTAGCTTAATTGACGCTCGCTAATGTTCTCAATAAGTTATTGGTCAGTGTGTGGTTACATTAAAACGCACGCGACTAAACTAGTACGCAACAAATGCTAGCTTAATGAATTGAGAAGCAATAGTTGCTATACATGTTAAATTATAGTTTAAAGATAGCACCGTGTACGTTTATAATGAAATATGTTAAAGTATAGAGCATAAGCCTCATCTTCGGACAGGCTGTTTGAATTGAGAACATTTTGTTCTTTGTAAAAAACTACATAATTGTGTTTGAAGCGTCGTCTTGGGCCAGCACGGCGCAGTAGTAGCATTGACTTGCAGTGTTGTCTGCGTTCACAATAAAGCTGTGAGAACTGGATGTACTCGCGATAGTCTATATTTAATACCTGCCCGCTTTCCACTCCAGCAGATGCCGCGGCCGCCCGTCCTCGTTTCTGCCTCCTAATTCCATAAGTGCACAAAGAGAATACCCAGTAAGCTGCACACACTCACACAACGCACACACACGCACAGAGAAAGAGCCGAGCATGGAGACACACAAACTCACCTCCACTCTTCACTAGCAGCCTTTCCTTTCCTTCAAAACTTTCACTGTTCAATTTAAATTCCGTAAACACGCTAAAGGTTTATTATGTTGTGAAGTGCGACGCTCTGCGCATGCTCGGCTCAGGCCACCAATCCTGTGCAACCGCCTTATGTAACAAAACCATTATCCAATCTAACCCCCCATAACCCCAAAATCACTGAGGTCGGCTTTTGTAACAGCGCAACACTGACTTTGTCACATCAGCATCCTAACAATTTTACAAATGTACACATTTATTAGGTGGTAAGTGTCAGGCTTTATGGTGACAGCCACCTTTGCAATCTCATGTTGTGTGTGTGGACAAAGTATTTCAAACCCACACAGTTTAAATAATTTAAGGGCTACAGTTTTTTTAAACAAAGATTCCAAATATGAGTGGCAGAATATTTAAATATTTTTCATTTTATAGGTTATAAAATAATGCACAAAACATCAATAATATTTCTATGTGATGGAATAGTGCAGCCATGGAGTCTACATTTCAATATTTCATTCAGTGGAGAAATTAAATAGTCAAGCATATTAAGCAGCGGTGGAAGAAAGATTTGGATATTATGCTTGAGCAAAATTTGCAACATTACAGCCTAAAAATACTCTTTTAAAAGTAAAAGTCCTGCATTCAAAATCTTACTTCTTACTTACTACTTTATTATGTATTAAGAATACTGTATGTTCATGCATACTCAAATAAAAACTTAAATTACACAAAAAAAAAAAAAA